>JAHLJT010001215.1:0-37692 GCA_031308135.1 Acheta domesticus
ACCTACTCCTTCCCGGTCCTGAGAAGTTAGAAGAACCGGACTAAATTAGTTCATAATCATCCTCCATAAATGATTAATAGGGCGAGGGGATTATTACAACATATGCAAGTCCAGAAACATGGAAACAAAAACGATGCAACACCAACTTCTATTTCCCGGGTATGACCAGAAAATATTAAATCCCGCGACTGGCCAGCCACCAACAACCCGATCCAAAGAATGTCGTCACCAGAGCATTACGTGATCTGGTGCAACGTCTGTTATTCTAGACTGCCTTGAATAAAGTAATGCTTAGTATCCACCTAATCCTAGTACCAAACTGTTACTGGACAATGCTTTATCACATCGAATATAGTAACTAGTGGTGCCGATGGCACAGATTTTCCCGTATTGGTTTCTTACTTTCCCGTATACGTACGTATATACGCGGTAATATACTTAGTATAGGGAATGTTATTTAATGCTGCGCAAAAAATGGCGAATTGATGAAGAAAAAAATTGTTGCCAGGCCGTGATAACGAAGAAGTAGATAAAAACAGTCGCTAAACTAAGAAAAAAGCCCTTAACACACGGTTGTAGCCCGAACGCTGTTTTTGGGGGCCCTTGATACTGAAAAACCAATTGAAGGCAAAACATCCGTCCGTCCGTCCGGTGTATGTGAACAACAGTAGCGCCTAAACTGTGCGTACGATTTTTTCTAAGTTGAAGAAATCCCTGTCCATTTGAACTGAGTCGAAGCTCTGCGGTGTTGAAAATAATTCATTAATTTTGTCGGGGTACTTTACATGAAGCCCCTCAGACATTTTCAATTGTTTTTCAAAAACTGCTCCAAATTTGTTCTTGAAATATTTTAAGAATAGAATAGAATATTAAGGTGGCATAAGACCTATTTTTACGGTTAACTCTGAATATTCGAAAATTGCAAGAGTTTCAATTTTTTTTCTTGAAATAAAATTTGTTCTTTATAGTGAATTATTTTTTAAGGTCATATACATTTTTTTTAAAACATTTAGTCGTTTTCGCGCAATATTGCTTGCAATATATGCATTTTTTAAAGTTACAAAAACAAGAAATTCTCAAAAACGGCTCAAATTTTTTCTTTAAACTATTGGTAGGGATAGTTCTATATGTACTCTATTAGATGACATAAACGCAATTTTGGTCTGTTCTTTTGTTTTTTCAAAAATTAAAAAAATAAAATTATTTTGATTTGTCTCTCACGTCGTTAATATTTGTATTAGAAACGGTTTGTTGACACTATTATATTAATTAGTGCATGTGCTTTAAATTATGTCAATTAGAGTTTCCGAAAACTCAAACCGTTTTCTTTGAAAACTAGCTGGAAATTCCACGTTTCCAGAAACGCTCTAAATGCCATTTTCGCAAAAATGGCTCCAAATTTTTTCTTCGAACTTTTTGGACATCCTAATTGCCTCTCTTAAAATGACGTAGAGTGTATTTCGAGGTAATTTTCTGTTTTTTTCAAAGATTACACAAATGAATTTTTTTAAAGATCTCTCACAGATTTATGATGCACATTACCAGCATTTTGCGAATATTATTGTATTTGTGTGTAAGTGCTTGAAATTACTTCAAATGAAGTTTTTGGAAACTCAAAACTTTTCTGTGAAAAAGCTTTAAATTTCGAATTTACAATAGCGCTTGACACCGCCTCCGTCACTCACGCACGTGGCTGTGGGTTGCGCGAAGCGTGTATCTGAATAGGTTCAGATTATTACAGGTTCTTGCTTGACAATTATGTTCATAAACAAATTTCTTGAATAAAGATTAATTACCTTTATTGAGCTTTTCGTCTTTTTGTCCACTCGTTTCTTCTACCGGCTCTTGCACTATTACACAGCACGATGTTTACCCAGGTAACCTCACTGAGGAAAATGGTAGCTTTCCGGATTTCCGCAGCTTAATTCCACCTTTCAGCGAACTGATTTCTTATTGGTCTACTCAATTTGCGATTCTCAATGTAAGAAAACAACAAATAATTCAGTACAAAATATAAAACTAAATATACATTATAAATATAATATTCCTCTGTATATACATTCTTTCCTTTCCCACAGATATTGAAACCTCAAATTCAAGACAGAGTGCTACCAAAGTACATTACATTTTTAAGTCATTTAAAATGTTTCGCAAAAATACACCTACATGAAGAAACAAAAGTGTTGTGAACCAGCAAGTTATTTTTCCATTACGACACCCGAACATAGTTCCTTAGAGTTAATGTGCTGGCGCTAATACCACTACGCCACACAAGGCAGTGCGCTGGAAAGATCGTTTTTCCGGCGCAAGATTACATACATTTCTGTTCTTACAAAGTATTCATGAGGGGAGAAAGTAATAATAATTTCGAACCGTTGGGGATATGTAAGTTGATAGCATGGATTCTGGTTAAATTGTATTACAATTTAATATTGAAATACTCATAACTTTTCTTCGGTTCATACAGATGCATATGAGGCAACGATTGATTTAACATGACTTACGATTCAGAAATCGAATAACAGAGTTAAAACTAGTGGTGTTCCAGATTGACACAGACTTTCCCGTATTCAGTCGTGTCATGACCGTTGAGGTGTAAGGACGTATTTTGGTGTGGCTGGGTGAAGCAGGTAGTTGCAGGTATAAGCGCAGGAGAGAAGTGAAGGGACCCCGTTGGTTTTGGCACTGTCCACAGCAGTTCGCAGTACGGTGAGTGTGCAAAGTTACATTTTTGGAGTGTTCTATTTGTTCATTACTTGCTATCAGTAGTTTCTTTGCCATTTTCGGCCATTAAACAGTTTTAGTATTTCCACATTCTGAAGTTAGAGCTCGAGTGTATTATAGTTTTCTCCTGTTTTCGGATACTGTTGCCGTTTTATTTTGTTTTGCATATCAAACATCATGATGACGCGCACGAAGTCCGGTTCCTCCCCCGACATCCCCTCGTTAGACGACAATTTGATGAAGAAGATGTGCGAGTTCATGCAGCCCCTTATTACTGATACCATCCGAGAAGAAAGCCATCGGTCATTAGAGCCCATGATTTCGAGTTTAAGGGAGGAAGTGAAAAACCTTAAGGAGGAAGTCGAGCTTGAAGAACAATCAAATACATGTATTGCAGCATACTATTGACTCGAAAACGGACGAAC
This sequence comes from Acheta domesticus, assembly GCA_031308135.1. Classification (NCBI taxonomy): domain Eukaryota; kingdom Metazoa; phylum Arthropoda; class Insecta; order Orthoptera; family Gryllidae; genus Acheta; species Acheta domesticus. The sequence continues at coordinate 3,150 of JAHLJT010001215.1, forward strand.
TCGAGCAATATCAACGGAGAAACTCGCTGAGAATTTTCGGCTACACAGAAAGTGATCGCGAGAACACCGATGATATTGCCATTCAGGTAGCTCAAACTCTGAAAGTGGATTTAAGTTATGCTGACATTGATAGGAGCCATCGTGTAGGTAGGAAAATTGAAGGACGAGAAAGGCCAATAATTGTACAGTTTACCAGCTACAGAAAACGTGCCGAGGTCTTTCGTGCAAAGAGACTTCTAATTAATACTAAAATTACTGTAAGGGAAGATTTGACTAAAAAAAGAGTAGAACTCTTAAGAAAATGTATCGATAAGTTTGGTCTAAAAAATGTATGGACTCAAGATGGCACAATTATAGTTAAAGATAAAAATTTCAAAATTAGAATAACTGTGATGCAGATTTTTTGAAATTATGTAATAGTCATCCTGCCACAAATTAAATTAACTTCATACCTTGTTTGTTTTTTATATTAAGTTGTTAAAGTCCTCTATTTTATTGTAAAAAAATATGTTTCAACACAGTAGAAAAAGTACTGAGTAAGTTTGAGCTTTCTAACTTGCTAGGAAAAGAGAATATTCCAAGCACTTTCGTTATGTTAAACCCTTCGCAGAAACCACATTCCAATGCTGGTGGCCCCTCGCCTGCCAGGACCCCGCTAAGCTCCTCGCTACCTGGGAGCGGAAATCCCACAACCCTCGAGAAACTGAAAGAGACTTTGGCCATTTTTCCTCGTCGTCTGAATACAGTGCACATAAATGCACAGTCATTGTGCAAACACCATGATGAAATTCTTGCAATATTTTCGGAAATAAACGTTCATATAATAATGATTAGCGAATCGTGGTTGAAACCATCTATTTCATCCAACGTCGTCGCGATACCAGGTTATACAATAGTACGTCAAGATCGTAATATTCTTACAGAGAAAGACACTAACAAATCGGGTGGTGGTGTAGCCATGTATATACGGAATGATTTAAAACACAAAGTTGTACATTTATCCGCTGCAGAGTCGACTGGTTTGGAATTTTTATTTGTAGAAATTAGGATAGGTGTAAAACGTTGCCTAGCTATAGTAGTGTATTGGCCACCGAAAACCGGAACATTAAAAGTGCTGGAAGAACACCTTTCCGCTGTTATTAGTCATTACGATAACGTCGTCATCATGGGGACTTTGTCTGTATTTACTAAATTGCAATTAATCACACCGTACGTAATTTCGTGAAAACTTTTGAATCTTTGAATTTGCATATTCTCAATTAAATCCAACTCATTATTCCTCAAATAGTGAAAGTTGGATTGATCATGTCATTGTTTCGGAGCCTGACAAGGCAATAGTTTACGGACAGATTCCGGTTCCTGGAATATCCAGGCATGATTTGTTGTACTTGTCATATTCAATGAACTGTCCTAAGTACAAGCCAAACATTATTTCGTACCGTGACGACAAACATTTCAATGCAGTTAATTTTCTTTCCGACAGCATCCGTGCGCCGTGGCAATTAGTGTACCAACAGACGTCTATTGACGACAAAGTTAATGTGTTAAATAATATTGTAAGGGATTTATTCGCTAATCATGCTCCGCTAAAAACATCCAGAGTTACGCGTCCGGCAGCACCATGGTTGAATGATGAAATTCGGGCTTGCATGAAGCATCGCGACCTGGCTCAGAAACGATACCGACGAGAAACTAGTGGTGCTTCCAACGCACATACTTTCTCGCTCTGCTTCTATACGGTCCTTTTTGCTATTCCACTACTTCATAAACCAGAAAAAAATGTTTAATACCAGCAAACTTCTTCGGTACCAAAATCCGACAACCGAAACTAAAATTCAACGAACCGGCACTTACACTACTACGCAACACCAACACCGTCTCTGTCGAACAGAACCATGAAAGAATAGAACCGACCTATAAAATGGTAAATGCATGATTAAGAAACAATTGATACGATGGCAAAACGCTTTACAAATACAAGAAAAGTAAAAAATTGTTAAAAGTTAATTATTTGAACAAATATATAAAGACATTTCCAGGACATTTATCGCAATTACTTATATTTTAATATTAAGTTGGCTGTCCGGGTGACGCCGCGTCCATGGCAAAGGTGCCGACGTTTCGGTCGCCATTCTGCGACCTTCCTCAGGGCGTAATGCACGGAGCTGTACTGTGCACGGGTTAATATAGGGGGAGTAATTCTTAACAATAACCTCAACTGGGATTCTCATGTAAATAAAGTTATAAAGTTAGTCTATTCACGAATTGGTTCTCTTAGGATTGTTGGAAAGTTTTTACCAGTCAATATTAAAAAAATTGCAATAGAATCCCTCGTCTTTCCGCACTTCGATTATTGCGACGTTGTGTATAACGATTTAAACTTAGCACTTGCCACACGGTTACAAAGAGCTCAAAATGCATGTATTCGTTTTATTTACAATCTAACAAATACGATCACATATCGAACATGTTTGAATGTAATCAAATATTGCGGTTAAGCGACAGGCGGATGCTTCATTGTCTATCTCTTCTATTCAAATTACTAAAAACAAAACATATACCGCATATAATAAGTCGGTTCAGGCCTCCTATATCCGCTAGACCTGATAAATCATTATTATTGGAAATACCAAAACATAATTCTAATTATTATAACAAGTCACTTACCGTAGGCGTAACGAGAGCTTGAAACTGCCTCCCGAAGAACATTAAACATAGTCCTTCTGTCAATTCTTTTAAGAAGCAATTAAAAGCTCTATTATTTTCCAAGGCATGTAAGATTAGCCTCTAATATTTTTGCCATACAATTTACAAAACTCAAACTTACTAAGTACTGATAGTAGTGTAGTATTTCAAATTATTGATGAAAACTATTTTTAACTAGTTGTATTAGTAATTAATTTCACTTTTACTGTCTCCTTTATATTTTTGTCGATTTCTTGGTAAAGAGTGCTCAAGTCCTCTTTTCCTGGAAAACATGATCAAGTAAATGACAAAGAATGAAAACAATATTGATAACTAACCATATTGAATATGAGCACACAAGATAAGAAATTGTTTAGCGTCTAAACAAAAATTTATATTGATTTGCGGGAAATCACTAAGCCTTTAAAGGTCTCCTTCAAAAACACGATTTATAATTTAGTTTGTACTTAACAGTTTTTTAACTTAACTGAACTCTCATTCCCAAGAAATCGACGGTTATTTTTATTTTTAATCATCAGAAAGTGTGTAATGCTTATCTGCTACTATCTTTTGTCTTAAAATTAAATTTCTTTTGTCTGTGATATGTGTAAATTTTAATTTTCTTTTTGCTGGACATCTTATAAAATAACATTTATTAGATTGTAACTGATACAGAAATTGAAAATACTCTAATCTTTGTTCTTATAATTATCAATTTGATTATGTTACCATATTGTTGTAGCTACTGTGTCACTACTTAACATTACACAATATTTATTCTTATTGTATAAGTTTTGTTACTTAATTTTGTCATTTTCGTATTATCCTAGATTACTTTTCTTCAAATCAATGTACATTGTAATTTATAATTTTTTCTAATTAATGTATTAAGTATATTTAGATTTACTATTTTTGTCAATGTCCTCGGCCTTCAGCCGCCATCCTGATTGAGGTTTTCTGGGTTTACTCAATCGCTTAAGGCGTATGCCGGGATGGTCCCTAGTTTTCTCTCCCAGAAGTAAAAGTAAAAGTATCCTCCCCCCTAGATTTTCTTCGTAGTTTATGAAATAAAGTATATATTTAATGTGGTTAGGCGGAAGAGCAGGCCAAAAGGCCTGAGCCTCGCCACTAATAAAGACAATTTTATTATTATTATTATTATTATTATTATTATTATTATTATTATTATTCGTTTTCTGTTTCGTATGATCACGGCTAGCTATTTGGACTTGTCAATACCCGTGACAGCTGCCATCTATCACCGCCCAAGCTATATTTTTTTGACATTTTATTAATTTTTCGATTTCCTGATAGTAAAACAAAACTATTAATTTAGGAATATTAAAAAAACTGTTAAGCCGTGTCCTAAATGGCAATTTTTGTTGAAAAATGTGGAGCCGTTTTCAAGAAAACGGCGCTAGTAAATGCGAAATTTGAAGATCTTTTTCACAGAAATTTTTTTAGTTTTCGAGAAACTTCATTTGAAGTCATTTGAAACACGTTCGCTCACAAATTCAATAGTGTTTACAAATTGCTGGAAATGTGCATTTTAACGGTATGAAAGAACTTTCAAAAAAAATATTTGTGTAATCTTTGAAAATACAAAAAATACCCCAAATTGAACTTCACGCCATATTAAAGATTGCAATTAGCACTATCCACTATCCTGAAAATCTGAACAAAAATTTGAACCCATTTTTGAGAAAATGGCGTTTGAGCATTTCTGAAAATACGGAATATTGAGCTAGTTTTCATAGAAAACTATTCAATTTTCAAAGAACATTATATGACATGATTTAAAACATGTGTACTCATTAATGTAATAATGTCAAAAAATCGGAGTTAATGTAAATATTAATGACGTGACTGACAAGTCAAAAAATTACATTGTTGTAATCTTTGAAAAATAAAAGAATATGACAATATGGCGTTATTGTCACATCAAAGAGCACATTTAATAATATTTTTTTGTTATTTTTTAAAATTTCAAATATTACGTGCACTATTGCGTAAGATGTAGTAAAATTATATATAGGTATATATACATGACCTTAATGAAAGAACACACTTTGGACTACAGATTTTATTGGAAGGAAAAATCTCTATCTGCAATTTTATAGCTCTAGGAAAATGGCGAAAAAATTATAACTTGCAATTTTCGAAACTTCAGAGTTAAATGTGAAAAAGGGGTCTATGCCACATTATTAAGTGTATTTTACTCAATTTTTTCAAGAAATTTAAAGAAAAAATTTGTAGCGGTTTTTGAGAAAATTTTGAAAATGTCCGAGGGCCTTTATTTAAAGTACCCTAAAATTTTTAAGAAAGTTTTTCAAAATAGTGGGGCCTCGAGTGGACGCATGTCGACCGGCGATTATCTATTTTTGAATCGCACCTATGGTTTACGTGCCAGTGTTGTTCACAAACGAAGAGACAGATTGACAGACGGACGGACGTTTTGAAAAGACCCAATTTTTTGAAAAGACCCAAAAATTTAAGGAAAGTATTTTGAGCGGTTTTTGTGAAATTTGTTTTTGTAAATTTAAAGCGAAAATTACGCAAAAGTGACTCGTTTCTCAGAAAATTCTACATTACCTTTTTTAAGGATCTCTTTTAGAAAGAAATTTTGTACAACAAACTTTGTCTGAGAAAAACATTTTTATCTACAATTTTGTAATTTTAATTTTTTTCATTTTTCAAAAAAACAAGAAACTCCCGGAAGTAGGACTAGCACCATATTTCTTGTCATCCGTTATTACAAAAGTAAAGAAGATTCAAAGAAAAATTTTGGAGCGTTTTTTTAAGAAAGAAAATTTTGGAAAATTTGAAGCGCAATTTACGCAAAAACATCTCGTTCTTTCCCAACATTATACATAACCTTATTTACAGTGCTAATTTTGTACAACCGACTATGTCGGAGGCAAAAATCTCTATCTTCATGTTGCCAGTTTTGATATAGTTTTTTGCAATTTTCGATAAATTGGGAATATCAACGAAAATTATATTTATATCATTCCCTAATACGTCCTTCCCACTTTTCAAAAGAGAATTTAATTAAATAAATTTGGAGCCAATTTTTTAACTTTGAAAATGTCTCACGGGCTTTATGTAAAGTACGCCTCAAAATAAAATATCAATTTCAAAATCCAGGAGCCTTGACATCAGTGAAAATGATTGTGAAATATCAATTTTGAAGAAAATCGGCTGAACGGTTTAGGTGCTAGTGTAGACAACAAACGGAGCGACAGATGGACATTTTTGTAAATCGATTTTGCAGTATCAAAAAGCAACAAAACATGAATTTTGACTACACCACGAGATAGAGGATTTTGTCTCTACGTTTAGTAACAGGTTTTATCCACTTGTTCCTTACCAGACCCCAGCTATTAGAGCTTTTTTGGTGAAAATTCACCCATTTTGGGGCGCACGATTACATTACGTTCTCTTCGTAAAAAAGTATTCGAGAGGCGAGAAAGTAAAAATTGAAGTTCTTTCTCACATGAATCGTTTCTGATTTCAAAAAACGTCATTTGAAATTGATTCATTTAACTCAAAATAATTTAGTGTTTACAAATCGATGTAAATATGCATATTGACGGTGTGAAAAATCTTTCAAATAATTACATTTGTGAAATTTTTGAAAATACCAACGAATACACAAACATGAATATTACGGTATATTAAAAAGTGCAATTTGGCTATCCTTTGGAAAACTTTGAGAAAAATGTGTTGCCATTTTTGAAAAAATTACGTTTCAGCGTTTCTGAAGATACGAAATTTTGAGGTATTTTCAAAGAAAACGGTTAATTTTTAAGAAATTTATATGACATTATTTAAAGGACATGTACTCGTAAATGTAATAATGTAAACAAATAACGGCTAATCTAAATATTAACAACATGAGAGACAAGTCAATAAAATTACATTATTGTACAATTTTAAAAAAGAAAATAATAGAGCAATGTGGAGTTTATTAGAGAATATCCTTACCAAAAGTTTTAAACTAATCTTGTGTTTGTAATTTTCTTAAATAGCACATTTTGCTCGCAATATTGCGCGAAACTAATATTTTCAAAAAAATGTACACAACCACAATGAATGAAAACGCTATGGGGATCAATGTTTTTTGCAAGGAAAAATCTGTCTTTAATTCTGTAGTTGTACAAAAAGGCCGAAGAAAGTTTAAACTTTTGCAATTTTAGAATATTCAGAGTTACTAGTAAAAATACGCTACCTTAATAAATGTATTTGACTATATTATAACAAGAAATTTAAAGAAACAATTTTTAGCCGTTTTTGAGAAAATTTGAAAATGTGCGGGGGGTGGGGGTAACGCGAGAGTGCTCGCAATAGATCTGTAAGATCCAAGCCAGGGCAATTTTGTATTCCTGAATTATTGCAATGCATTAGATGTCTGATATTTCATGTATTCCTTCATTAAACTTTTCTATGAACGCCTGGACTTCTATTTTTATTTTTTCGACAGGTCATTTCCCGTGAGCATGCGCAAACGTAATCGCTGCGCTGCGCGTTATCTGTCATATACGTTGCGTACACAGGCGCCAGTGCATTGAGAGCTCCTGGCGTATGCGGTACGAATCATGATATTATATTCAGACGTGTCTATGACAAGTGTAGGATTTATTAAGAATTGCATTGAGAGACATGTACAAACCAAATAAAATACGTATTTCAGTTCATAGAGCTTCTAATCATTGGCATTTTTCCAATATTTCAGCTATATCTGAGAGAGACATTCCGCGCATTTGCTTGAATCTACCTATTACGGGCCCTCCCGGATTAATGTTAAGTACCCCAAATTTTGAAGAAAGTTCTTCAAAATCTCAAAGCTTTGACTGGACAGCAGTTTCTTCAGTTTGGAAAAAATCCTACTAGTGGTTTAGGCGCTAATGGTGTTCACAGAAGGATGGGCGGACAGACGGACTGACAGACAGATGTTTTGCTTTCCATTGTTTTTTCGGTATCAAAGACCCACAAAACAGGGATTCTGGCTACACATGTTAGAGGATTTTTTTCTTAATTTAATAACTGGATTTGTCCACTTTTTCTTTATCAGGGCCCCGCAGTGGTTTTTCTTCTTCCAAAAATCCGTTGTTTTTTCGCACAGCAATACATAACTTTCCCCGAACTACGTATATTACTCCCATATATATGTATGTATGTATATATATATATATATATATATATATATATATTGAAACGAATTGTTATCATCTCAGTGATAACAATGCGTTTCGGCCCAATTCGTAGGTTTAAACTGCGCGGCACAGGCTGGCCAGCCGGCGGAGTCGGGGGGGGGCCGGAGCCGGCTCAGCGGAGGAACCGAGTGCCGCGAACCGAGCAGGGGCCAAGAGGCCAGAGTGGCGAGAGAGAAGCGCCCAGACATGGCGGAGGTCAGATGGTAGAGCGATGTAATATCTGAAATCAGCGAAAGTGTGGTGTGAAAAAAGTAGAAGAATCGTGTGAGTAGACGCTTGAGTGATACAGGCAACTGTGGTAAAGCGGAGTTAAAAGATGCGTGTGTAATGTGAAGGAACAGAGATGCTACAGATAATGTCGGTAGTAAGTGGTAAACACGTGGACATGGACGAGTGCAGCAACTAATAGAGCCGTTGAGTAAACGTAGGATAGTAACAATTGTGGTTGTGAGGACTGTGCAGTAACACCAAAGTTACAACCTGGGAAAAAGGGGGCGGAAGGGGGATAATTGAGACTTGTACTATTATATTTACACGAGCGAGTGCAGTAACCAGGCGTCGTTCACACGCTGGTGAGTTGTACGGAGAAAGATTAATCGTGAAACTAATGCTCCCGTTGCGTGAGAGACACGAGTGTTCGAGCACGCCGAATGAATTTCGTCTGCCAGTACTGTGAAGAACGAAGATTTGGGAAACGGCGTGGCGTGCTCGCGAGCATTGCTGGAGGAGGCGGCGGGCGCGGTGGCGACACGGCGGCGACGCGGGCGACCGAGCAGACCCGAGCAATCCCGAGGATAGCGCCGAGGTGGAGTCACGCGTCAGAGCTACAAGAGGCATACAGCATAAGTACCTGATATTCAGTAACCAGGGTAATCAGAGAATGGATGTCAGGGGAGGGGAATGTGGTGCGAACAGTAGCAAACCATTGAATGATGTAATTTACAAGAGATTGGTGTAGGGAATACAGATCACATGGCCGCAAGTGTATGTTAAGTCCAGTTGCTTGTAATGATCATGGTTCTTTTTTTTTTGTAATAAACCATTGTCAATTTCCATTGTATGTATGATCAGACCCGGAACCCATTCCTGAGAAAGAATCCCTGTCCCCCTCTCTTTAATTAAATTTGTGTGAGTTAATTAACAACTCGTTTCACTGGCGCCCGCACAGGTTGGACTCGGTAAACTAAGTAATGTGGCTCCGGTAAAATCATGCAAGCAATGGAAATCAATAGTGCGGGCATAAATAAGATAAGAGAATATAAATAGTAGTACTGCATTTGGAGCATATTAAGGTATTTTGATATTGAACAAGCAGTTATAACAATAACCTTGAAATGTGTAAGAAGCATGTTATAATTACAACTTGCTTTGAATTGATTCAGTGCACAAATGTAATTAACAACTCGTTTCACTGGCGCCCGCACAGGCTGGACTCGGTAAACTAAGTAATGTGGCTCCGGTGAAATCATGCAAGCAATGGGAATGAATAGTGTGGGTATTATTGAGATAATAAAATAAACAGTAATATTGCAGTTGAAATATATTGAATTAGGGCGACATTAACATGCAGTTATTATAATTACTTTGGAAAACAAAAAGTGTGTGATGAATACAAGTGGTTTTGAAGTGATCCAGTGCATAGATGTAATTTGTTAGCTAGGAAAATAGTTGCCAGGCAATAGTAATAACTTAAATTTGATTTGTCATTCATGTTTATGTTTGAGGTGGTGGGTTTCTGGAGAGGATCAAGTATAGGCATAATAATGCAAAAGTGTTTTTTAAGTGAAATTTTTCTTAATTGATGCCAGTGTTTTCTGAATAAGTTGGTATATTATTGTTTGTATGTTTAATGAGAATAAGAGGGCACATTAAGTAATACAGTACTCGGCGGTAGTTGAAAAACAAAGCATTCTCAAGTGATTGAAAGAAATTTGTTCAATGAAGTAATCATTATTAGTGTTCTAAGGGTGCATCATAAATGTTATTTTCTTGTGCAAGATAATGGGTGGATTAAAATAAGTGAGGTATTAACATTGTCATTTTGGAAACAAAAAGGGAGTTTTGCAGCAGAATAACAAATAATGCTAGTAATAGGTAATAAGTTTGTAGACTGGTGAATTCATGTAATTTTGGAATGGGCATTGACAATAGTGTTTAATAATTTGTTTATTTTGTGGTTCAGATTGTAAGATTAAAATCATACTAACAGCAGTGGTTAATAATTTTATTGGGGGATTCAGATTATATGAAAGCAGTGCTAATAGTGTTATATGTATTATGAAAGTTTATTTGCAGGAATTTATACTAATAGTAGTGTTCAATAATTTGCTTATGTGGTGATTTAGATTGTATGAAGGATATTGCTGGTAGTGTTATATGTACTATGAGGGTGCTGTGTTACATGTATTATAAGTGTTTCACAACTTGTTTATTTGGGGTTCAGAGTGTATGAAGGTGGTGTTGACGGTATTATGGGTACTATGAGGATTTACTCGCAGAAATTGTATTAACAGTAGTGTTAATAAGTTGGTCATTTGTGATTTAGATGGTATGGAGATTGCTGTTTGCAGTATTATGAGCATTATGAAAAATTATTTGTAAGAATTTGTGAAGGTGTTACCGTGAAGTTAATGATTATTTTTAAAGTAATTGTGTTCAAATAGATTGTAAATCATAAAGTGTGAAAGGGGGTAGGTTATCTTGTACTCCACTGCATTCGATTTTGTGTTATTGGGTGATACCAGTGTGTAAATCTAATTGGTGAAGTGAAGGTTATTAATAGGGTCTATGATTTATGTGAGAGTTTGTACAGGTTAATGAGAATAATTATGTGTACGGTCAATTAATAGTGAAAATTGATACACGATTGGTAAAGAGCATTGTTGTGGGGCAAAACATAATTAGCTATAGAAATAATAACAAGATCACTGTGAATGCAGGTGGACGGAGGAAATAGGCAGAAGTTTAGAAATAGAAACATTACTAGGTTGATTGGTAGGTAGTGGGAACATACGAATTAGGTTAGGGAACGAGGTCATTAAATAGCAAGATGGCAGCCCAACAGAGGGAATCGGTGCAACCAGAGAGGAAGGGGAGGATGGAGGATAGCGATGAAGGAATAGGTAGGAGCACTTTACTGAGAGGTGAAGATGTAGGGAATGGTAGTGAATGGAGGGAGGAAACGGGAGAAGACTTCAGCTATGAATTTAAAATTACATCAACACCAATCAACCAGACTGAAGCAGGAACATGGAATCGAGAGATGCAAGCAAGTACTCAACCGGACATAATCCAGATGATGAGTAAGTTTATGGATGAACAGAACAGGATAGCGGAAGAACAGAGTAAGTTTATGGAAGAACTGTACAAGAAACGGGAGGAACGAATGAGGGAGTTTGTTAAGGAGTTAGCAGAAGAACAGAACAAGAGAGAGGAAGAATGGGATAAGAGAGAGGAGGAACGGACGAGGGAACTAGCTAATCAAATAAGTCAAGTAGTGGCACGATTTGAGAGGCAGGACAGAAAACAAGAAACACAAGCAAACAAGATGGAAGAGGAAAGGGAGACTCGTTTGCAAGAACAAATCAACGACCATCTTGGGACACAAGACAACAAAAGGGGAGAGATGGAAGTCAGGTGTCAAGAAGACGTCAAAGCAAATGAAAACAAGATTGAGAAATACCAGATGGAGATACCGGATAAACTTCGCGAGGTGGAAGACAAAGTAGTACTATTGGAGTCAAGGGAAGAAAACATGAAACCAGAAGAATCTGTGGGGAAGAGAGACCCCATTACCGACGAGACAAGGGATATCTCAAGCGCTGTCCCTATCAACACCATTCAGACGGTGACCTATGACGACCAGCCATGGCAGAGGCGAAAGAGCTCGGACATTCCAATAAGAAGATGCCCCACGATTAGAGTGATGTGTGAAGGGATGAGTACTGGAGCGTTAGTGGATACAGGTTGCGCGATTACGGTGGTGTCGGAGAAATTTTATGAGGAGTTGTTGGCGGAAGGCAAGAAAATGAGGTGTTTGCCCATGAATGGGGCGTACGTAATAGGAGCAACCCAGAAGAGGTCCAGCCCCATTACAAAACAGATCATGATAAATGTGGAAATCGGCAACCAAAGGTATGAAGTAGCAGCGCTGGCACTGAAGAACTTATTACATCCAATAATCCTGGGAACAGAATTCTTGTTGGAATGCAGGGTTGCGATCGATCTCGACCGCAAACTGGCGGAACTAGGAGGCCAGAAAGCTGAAATGGACCAAGGATTGGAAGAAGGTTACGAGGTATGCTCGGGTTATGTAGTGGAGGAATCAGAAGAAAAACTATGGGAACAAGTCAAGCAAATAGGGATATTAGGCAACAGGCAAGTGTTTAGTAAGAATCAAGCCCCAATTAAAGATTACAAAGTTAAATGTTTTAAAGAGGGCCGGATCCAGGAGGACGACCCGGACATCGCGGCATTAAGGAGAAAACGGGATCGATGGAAAATTGTGGATGGCGTGGTATTGGTCAAGATTCAAGATAGACAAGAAATAGTAGGATGTTATAACTTTTACAACTTGCGACCATGCCCTATAGAAGGGGGCGACCTCGAAGACCCCACTCAATACTTGGGCGGATTTTGTGTGAAAAATCCGGAAAAAGGGGAGGAGGGGGTGATGAAACGAATTGTTATCATCTCAGTGATAACAATGCGTTTCGGCCCAATTCGTAGGTTTAAACTGCGCGGCACAGGCTGGCCAGCCGGCGGAGTCGGGGGGGGGCCGGAGCCGGCTCAGCGGAGGAACCGAGTGCCGCGAACCGAGCAGGGGCCAAGAGGCCAGAGTGGCGAGAGAGAAGCGCCCAGACATGGCGGAGGTCAGATGGTAGAGCGATGTAATATCTGAAATCAGCGAAAGTGTGGTGTGAAAAAAGTAGAAGAATCGTGTGAGTAGACGCTTGAGTGATACAGGCAACTGTGGTAAAGCGGAGTTAAAAGATGCGTGTGTAATGTGAAGGAACAGAGATGCTACAGATAATGTCGGTAGTAAGTGGTAAACACGTGGACATGGACGAGTGCAGCAACTAATAGAGCCGTTGAGTAAACGTAGGATAGTAACAATTGTGGTTGTGAGGACTGTGCAGTAACACCAAAGTTACAACCTGGGAAAAAGGGGGCGGAAGGGGGATAATTGAGACTTGTACTATTATATTTACACGAGCGAGTGCAGTAACCAGGCGTCGTTCACACGCTGGTGAGTTGTACGGAGAAAGATTAATCGTGAAACTAATGCTCCCGTTGCGTGAGAGACACGAGTGTTCGAGCACGCCGAATGAATTTCGTCTGCCAGTACTGTGAAGAACGAAGATTTGGGAAACGGCGTGGCGTGCTCGCGAGCATTGCTGGAGGAGGCGGCGGGCGCGGTGGCGACACGGCGGCGACGCGGGCGACCGAGCAGACCCGAGCAATCCCGAGGATAGCGCCGAGGTGGAGTCACGCGTCAGAGCTACAAGAGGCATACAGCATAAGTACCTGATATTCAGTAACCAGGGTAATCAGAGAATGGATGTCAGGGGAGGGGAATGTGGTGCGAACAGTAGCAAACCATTGAATGATGTAATTTACAAGAGATTGGTGTAGGGAATACAGATCACATGGCCGCAAGTGTATGTTAAGTCCAGTTGCTTGTAATGATCATGGTTCTTTTTTTTTTGTAATAAACCATTGTCAATTTCCATTGTATGTATGATCAGACCCGGAACCCATTCCTGAGAAAGAATCCCTGTCCCCCTCTCTTTAATTAAATTTGTGTGAGTTAATTAACAACTCGTTTCAATATATATATATATATATATATATATATACTGCAACGTCAGCGGGCCGGTAGAGCATGATCGCGGCTCCTCGCGTGGTGGGGGGAAGTTAGATGCAGGGGCAACAAACTATTTTGAAAATAATTAGCGGTAATTGGGCAATAAAATAAAAATTATGCATTTATTCCCGACCTAGGGCCGGGGAAGTTACATAAAAAAATCCCATGAGGTGGGATTGCACTCTACCTAGTGAGCTCGGTAAGTAAGATAAGAGAAAAAAAATTATTTAAAACAACTATGTTATAATAAAAAATATGCCATTGCGCAGCACCACATAACTCTAACAAAAGAAAAAAAAAGGGAAAAACAAAACACTCGAGAATTGTCGGTATTATTCTCCGCCTCTTCTCGAGGCGGGACGCCTCAAAGCGCGGGCTTGCGGTAGGAGTCTTATCTATTGCGCAGGCGCGTGCCGGAGTGGGCCCGACGCGGTCGATGGCCTCGGCGTCTTCGACGAGCGTTGACCTGTGGTGAGCCGCAGTGTTGAACCGCCGGACGCCTTCCTGGGCCGCTGGATTCCGCAAGGTCGCGAAGGTCTCCTCTCCACCTCGCCACTAAGGCGCTGTTATGCGTCGGGAGTCGCTCCTCATGACGACTCGGACGCGTAATGCGGGAGCATTTAATTGCGGACGCGGACCGGAAGCTAGATCATGGTATTCGCGGCTCGTACGCCGAATTAGACAACGAGTTACTATTACATCGAATACCCAAACAAAAAACTGGTTCACGGCTTCCACGACCAGGCATGAAGCGCTCTCTCGCAACTAACTCTTAAGTGTCTCCTCTCGCGCCTACTTCACAAGTTTTTTCTTCCGCGGCCACTGCTCTCGTATTTACTCGCTCGCGACTACTTCACCAGTGTTTTCTTTTTTCCTCGGGATTTTGGGAATCCGTCCCTCGTCGGATCTCCCCCCTCCTAAGTTCGTCTTGAGCTCGCTGACCTACTTTGGGAAAATTGACATTGGTCGGACCTTACTGCGTCGCAGAAATAATTTGACGAATCGTGGTTCGTGAATTCTTGGTAAATTTCCTAAGGTATCTCTCTCTGGCTCTCTCTGTTTACCGAAACGCAGCTGCATCCATCGGAGGGTGACATCTCCTGGGAGCAATTATTGCATGGCAAAGTGTTGGAACTTACTTGAATTAGCGCGACAGGCGTGGCGGCGAGGAACGCGGTGGCGCGGTGACTCGCCTAGAGGAGGGCGGGGGCGGGACACAAAGGGTGTATTCACTGCGAAAAAGGGTCCGTCGCGGTGTTTGACGGCGAGTGGTTGTAAATGTCTCCCAAAGCAGGCGATGGGGCGTCAGAGGGATGAGGCGCGGTTGGGCAGAGGCGGGCGTGGTGGAGCGTGGTTGGGCGCACGTGCGCGTGCTAGAGAGTACAAAAAAACAAGCTTTTGTTATGGATTTCTTAAGGCGCTGCTACATGCCGCCACAATACGTATACGGGAAAGTGAAGTCACTTAACCTATTGAAGAAGTTAACAACATCAAATGGCGATCGAATGAAACAAATTTTCTTTGGTACTCAATTTAAAAACTCGCTTCTAGTGTCGCTCGTTTTCAAACCGTGTACATATGCAACAATCCGTAACATTATTAAATAGTTCTTCGTAAACTATTTTAACACAGCATTCGCCAAATATTTTTGCTCTTTCTTGTTTTCCGTGTGTAAAATAGTTATTTTTCATTCCAACAAATTGTGTACAAAATATTAAGAGGTGTGTGCAAAACGTCGCGAAGCGTGTGGGAAACATGTTTCGCAAAAGGCATGTTAAAAAACTACTACAAGGAGCACGTGATTGATGTGATTCCCGCACTTGCCTTCGCTCGGTCGAAAAACGACTAGTGCACTATTCATCAGTTTCAGGCACTTTTTACGAAACTTACAACACCAATTCAGAATAGTTGAAAACACACACATTGAAAAACCCAAATGCGCGGAAAATTGTACCCTCGCCGCCACATAGAATGGGCAACGGCATATTCTGAAGTCCCAATCCTTCTGCACATTCTGGCAGCACTGTACGGAGGATAACGCCATCTGGTTCTTTCATAGTTAACTATTACAAAATAACATTCTCTACCAACTGCCATCGCCTGAGAAACTGATAGGGCAGATTTCCCCCAGGTTTCACCCAATCATCATCTCTAGTATGAACGTTCCCTATGGATAGGTGTGTTCATCCTAAGGGTTGAGAGTATTGGCGCAGAAGGCACAGGGGGGCGGGGTAGAGTCGTTGCGTCCTAGAGCAAGCCATTCTATCGCCCTCAAGCAATACATCAATAAATTTAATATCATACATTACAATATAAAATATTCAGCGCATGCAATAGAACTAGTGGATTTGAAAAAGTTTATGGATTGCTTTTTTCTCATAATCCAGATTTACTTGCGAAAATTTAATTTAGTAATATTATCCACTCTTTTAATGCAAAACAACTTACGTATGTAAACGAATATTCCGAAACCGAGTCGAAGAAATGAAGTGGGCATAGGCGGCTCCAGGATCGATAAAATGTTTGTGAGTGTGAAGTTTTGGCGAAGTAATAATGTTCAAATATCAGTGTTTACGAAATTCAACATTTTAGCAATAATTAAACTAGCTATTTAGTTTTTTTAGCTATTTAGTTAATTTTGCATTTATTGTTAAATTTGGTTTTTTGCACTATTCACTTCAGAAACAATTAGAGGATCGTCCTGGGTCGTATATCACACATTTCGAAATTGTTTATAACATTGTTAATTGTTGCAAAATTGTTAATTCGCAGTTTTTAGTTCTGGGACATCAGGGGACCCTTCTCACTTCAGAATTTCAAAAATTGGAAATTGTTTATAAATTTGCAAAATTTGCAAAAAAAATATTGTCTTTTCTAAACTGCCTTTAAACGAGATGCAAAATTCTGCAATCCGAACGGTGCTATCGCCTTTCGTTTTCGAAATATGCAATTGTTTATAAAATAGCTCGCTGCAATGACTCGCTTAGTTTCTCCGCTGTATACGTCTAAATATAGGAAGGGGGTGGGAGCGGATGGGCCGCCTCAACGCTCTCATATATTGTGGTGGAAATGGTTGCTGGTTAGGTATTGCTAACTTTCTAACATTCCATTTTATTCTAAATACGGCAGTGAAACTTCTGTTTGTAGATTTGAGTTGGTGTACGTAATATTATCTTATTAACAAATTATTTTGCAAATTGAATGTCGAAGCTTTTGCATGCGAATATGTATATGCATGCGAATATATATAATGCGTATTTTTGTATTTTCTATATTCGTTATTTACCAAAATATATACCGTTATTTTTATTGGCTAGCGTGGAAAATATTACAACGAAATTAATTTTAAAGATACTACTCAGGTAATACAGGTCGGCTCTCGACCAAGCCTGGACTCTGGAGTAAGAGGCGAGTCCGTCATTGGTTTTGGTAACCTACCAGAGTTGCTTCTTCCTCAAAACTGTCCCCTCTCTCTACTCCTTTTAAAGCGAAATTGGCGGGGCTTGATATAAGAGCCAATCATACCTTTCCTTTCCTCCAGTTGAATTCTTTTCTCCATCAGTTTTGGGAGGCAAATTATTGACATATAAAATCGGGTATAAAATTGTGACTAATAATTTAAATTAAATATTGAAGCAAACAATAAATTTCCGAAGACATGAAGGCATACAGCTTCTCTTTTTTTCCCGTTCCGAAAATGTTAATATATTCTTCTTTATTTACTAGTTTTGTTGATCGTCTGTTAATAAATTCTGTTGATGTTCAGTATCTTATGTTTCAAGAGAACCAGTAGAGTTAGTTAATAAGTAATCAGTATGTTGTATTTTGTCTTACTGTCAGTAATTTGTCTTAATACATAAGTTATTGAAAATCAACCGAATTTAATACATTCTTGTTATATTGCTCACAATTTCATTCCAATCAATAGGTATATTGCTTTCTTCAGCAAGTGTTTTTACAACATAGTGCAAATTATTCTTCATTATTTGCGGTAGCTATGGAAATGTTATATTTGAATAGCAAGAAAGCATATTTTAAATGTTGCATGGCGGTACCGACGCATTGCAATACATATGCCGATACAATATCATATTGACATGTTTGCTAATAGAACTTTCTAATCATGGCAATGGAAATTAAATATGTGGACTTTTAATTTCAACAAGAGAGAGATTTTGCAGAGACAAGTATGTAGTATGCGAAAAAGTAAAAATTCCGTTGTAGTACAGTATTGGCATGTGCTAATTTACATAAATTACTAATTAAACGAATAGGAACTTACGTAGGTAAATGAGTAAATATCAATGAAGTGCAGTTTTGCAATTGAAACTTACGTTTTTAAAATTAAGTTTTCGCATAATAATAATAATCCTCATAGCATTCGCATCTTTCTTTTTCCATTTAACCATGACACTCGTATGCTTTTGCACAATGCCTCGGAACCCAAGAGCGTTGTTCGAGGTCATAGCTTATCGAGTTAAAATCATGGAAACTTGAGTTCTTAGAAATGTTCCCCAAATACGTAAATGCCAAAAAGGTCATCTTATGGAAACACAGACAATCTCTGAACATATTCAGCAGAGTTAGTCATTTCAACAACGAAGCCACTTGAAAAGCACTCATTTACACAAACATTTATTATCTTTTAAAGCCTTTTATTATCTTATAATTAGGGAACAGATTTTCATGTAAATAAATATTTTCACAGGAACAAGATACCTGCATTCAGTAATATTTTATAGAGATAAGACATTTTGAGTGAATTAGAACAATTTTTATTTTACTTAATTTTAAAAAATTTTGTCTAATTTAATGTTTTTATATATTTTAGCTATTACTACATATTTACTAACAATTAAATAAATTTATACCTTGAAACGGAATATTTCAGATGTAAGTTTGCAATATCACGGCAAATCATCTTTCTCAGAAAGAAGTGGAATGCGCTTCAGTGACTACCGGACCGTCTTCATGAATTGTCAAATTTACTCCCCCTCTACTTCTTGAAAACCGGGTACGTGTGTCAAGGATAAACGGATGTAACTGAAGCAGAAGCAATTTCATTCACGTGCTTGCTGATGATTCATACATCCCATTCGTAACTCGATCAAAAACTAACAAATATTTTTATATATCACTGTCTTATCGCGAGGTTGGAGTAGGCTGGAGGGTACTCACATGTCACCCTCTAACTTCTGGATCCATCACGGACATCCACTACATTACTTCTATTCAGATGAGCACCAACTCCTCATCAACAACATTAGATTAGATTTATTATTAACTAGATGACCCGGTGAACTTCGTATTACCTACATCTATCAAGTATACAGAGTGACCCATTTAACTTGAGAAATCCAAATAATTCGAAAAATATGCAACGTTCAAAAAAATGTCAAAGGTAAAAATTTAATATCTATAAGGGGGACATCTGTCAGACCTAAAATAAAACTTCTCCACTCGTCTCCTGAGTGTGAGGCGGGAGCCAACTTTGGAATGTTACATGAGGACCCCCCCTTTATATTGCAGATTCGGATTCTACACAAAAAATACATAAGTTTGGTTTAAAACATTTTTGATCGAGGATGACGATTTGTATTCATGTATGGCCAGCGGCTTCAAATCGCTTGCTCTGATTTAATTATGTTTAATCAAATTCTTTAATGAAAAATGGTTGTTTCTATTTAAGATTTACAAGTTGCCTCTCACCACTCCTCGGGGCGTGGGAGTGAGATTTTTTCATTGAAGATATTATTTTTTTGTCTGCAACATGTCTTGGTCACCTATGTGAATAAAGAAATGTTTTAGACCAAACTTACGTATTTTTTAGTGTAGAAACCGAGTCTGCAACAAAAGTGGGGGTTCCCATTTATGATTTCAAAGTTGGCTCCCGCCTCACCCTCAAAAGACGAGCGGGGAAGTTTGATTTTAAGTCTGACAGATGTGCCCATTGTAGATATTATTAGTATGCTTTTCACATTTTTTGTACGTTGCATAATTTTAACAACAAAGATTTTGTTGATACAACAAAGATTCTGTTAAATTATTTCTGATACGAATACAAATTTGAATTTTGTCAAATTCTATTATGGTATGAGACCTTGTAAGTGGAAGGAAATTGTCCTGCACACTATGCGTTGCGCCAAATGACATCAATTGAAAATAACTTAAATTTTTATTGTTGCCCAAGAAGTGTTTAGAATCATTTCACGTCCCAGAAAGTAATGCGCGTAATGGATCTAGTGGTGGCATCAATTGTGGCAATTTAACTTTTTCGCCAGTACAATATAATCCAGTAGATTCACCGCTGTACTTTGACGACGTGAATATTGACAAATGATTTTCATTTCCCCAATTGTTACTGATTTGTCGTACAATAATCTACTTCCGGATCGTAGTTGAATGCTGCTCGTTCCAGGATCACAGGAGCACTGCGCCTGCGGAATCGCTCAATTTCATTGTGACGTGCTCTCTGTTGTTTGATGTACATGATCTCATTGCATTCTAAGCCTATCCGCTTCCTTTTCAGTCAATTTAGAATACAATTCTGCCTTGCCAATACGAGTATTATCTGTATTTCTCTGATCATCAGTACGGTTTGCACGCGAAGTACCTCGTCCCCCATTTGATGGAATTCGACAACCTATGTTAGGTCGTCTTCTCCTTGGCATTGTAAATAATCAAAGTAAAGAAAGTTCCCTCACACTTAGCGATAAATAGTGTTAGTATCACAAAGGATTTATTTTGTGACTAAATTCAGAAAGATATGTCAAGCTATATAAAGAAACGACTGCCCTAACATAAACAATACAGAAAGAACATCAAATATTTGACAGTTAGGCAATTTATACGGAAAAAATTAAATTGTTGCTATTACTATTTTCCATGAAATTTTTCCGTATTTTCTCACCTTTTAAACTTTTCCTGAACATCCTAAATTATTTTAAAACAAATATTAGGCAAATCGGTCCAGCCGTTCTCGAGTTGTGGCGAGACTGACGAACAGCAATTGATATATATATATATATATATATATATATATATATATATATATATATATATATATTGTGATAGTTGAATGAGAGTGCAGATGAGAGATTAGGAAGAGGTGGGCAAGGAAGAATGAGAGTTTAAACGACCGCGCGAAGCTGAGCGCGTTCGGAACAGCAGTAACTGACCAGGAGGGGTACCGGCCAAGTGCGATAAGGGAGCAACCCCCACTCAGATCCTTGTGAGGAGAAAGGAGGGGAGGCGCGACTTGACCGGAAGAAAATTTTTTTCTTGTGAGCTGAGCGTCGGTACTGAGCGGTCTCAAATTGTTGCTACTTGTCGGGACAGCAGTACGGGGCGGTCGCAAGTTAGATCAACGGAAAGAGTATTGAACTTGTGTAATGAAAAGTGCTCAGATCATGGTGCAGTAATTTCGCTCGTGAACAAAGCGTTATTTCGGGAGGCCGTAATATGATTTGAACTTTGAATGAATAGTTACGCTGAACAATTTCGAGCTATAGGAAGTGAGTTGGAAGAAGAGCTAAGCAATTATTATCCGGTAATTCGTGCGACCCGAGAAAATTTAATAAAATAACTGTTCGTGTAAACGGCCGCGTTTTTGCATGAGCGCATGGACAGTATTCTAATTCGCGGAGGGGACAAGAAGCGAAGAGGACAGAAGATCCGAGAAGAACGTATCGTGGAGGCGTCGCGAGAGGGCTCGTGACCGCTTGGAATTCATCCTTGGCGGCGCACAGCAGCGGGGCGTTCCAGGAGGCGACAGCGCGAGGGCGCGCGACCTTCACCGCAATCCCGTTGGCCGGCGTGAGAAGACGGCGTGAGAACGTTGAGTATTAAAAGTTTCGTTCGGGGCATAGTGAGAAATTGGAACTGTGGAGAGCAGTGTTATTTAACCAAAACTAGTCGCGAGAACTGGGGAGGGGAAATAACTAGTAACAGATTTAGTCGCACTTTAATAGACATCTTCATATTCCAAGCCGATGACCGAAGAGGGGAGTCCAAATTTAGTCAAATTTTGTTATCATTGTAATATTTCTGGTTCAATGGGGAATTAACTTTGTAAAATAGATTTAAGAGTTTTGGATGGGGGAATTATGTGGAATGTGATCACGAAGAAAGGGTTAATTTTTGTGTAACTGATTATTTAAAGAATTGGATCAAAGTTTATGTTGAATTTGTGTTAATTAGCCGTAGGTGGTATTACCAGTCAAATGCGTGGGATCCCATTTGCGCAGGCCTGGGTAAATTATGTTTGAATGGTTTTTGAAAAGGTATCTGAAACTAACGATGCAATGATTTCAAGTGTAATTATGTTTTCTTGATTTGGGAAATTTTCGTTGAAATAAATCCTGACTTGTTACCAGAAAAGGTGTTGCTAAATTTCCATCACGTGCTATTCCGAATCACGACTCCGCCCTGCCAAGACCCCTGTGCCTTTTTCAGGTCCCCCAAATAAAATTAGGATTATCGTGGCGAAGTACCGTCACAATATATATATATATATATATATATATATATATATATATATATATATATATATATAGAGAGAGAGAGAGAGAGAGAGAGAGAGAGAGAGAGAGATACATATATACACACACACACATATATATATATATACACATATATATACATTTATAGATAGATAAAAGATAATTCTGCAATTAAATGTGGTACCTTGGTGGCAGACTATCTTCTTTACATTAACATTGTGAGTACTATGCATATTTTACATTTCGAAAGAAAATGGCTTGTGGTTCATGGCGGTCGGGCAAACGAACAGACTGACAGACATTTTGTCACCAATCGATTTTTCGGTGTCAAAGACCCAATCATTGAATATTATTTCGAAAGAATCTAGTTTACAATTACTTCTGTAGATATGAAACTTTCTTTTAGTCTCTCCCGTGTTAAGATGTGATCAGCGACGTTATGTGCTCGGAAAATATTTCTATAGAGGAATTTTAATCTCTACAAAAAATATATTTTACATATTTGCTATTTTTCTTACATATTTTGGATAGTATATAAGGCATTTATATGCGCATATTTTGATTGTACTTTAATACATACGAGTAGAAAATTTAAAGAAAAGAATTGGAATCTTTTATTGAGGGAAAACTATTTACAAAATGTAAAAACTCTTTGTATTTTACACAAAAATTACGTGAGAGACACTCATATTTTGATAAATTTTGGTAATGACCTTAATTCAAATTTTGTCTTTAAATTCATCTCTTAATTTTGTCTTTAAAGTCTTTCACTAAGAAAAAATCTTTGACTTCAATATTGGATTTGTAGGCGCCATACTTTTCCTGACGGTGCAATTTTCGACTCTAACATCCGTCACTGTCGGGTCTCGAATTCCGCGATCTCCGGGTCAGCGACGTAATAGATACATGTGAAATGATGCGACTGATCTATCGCAATCTATGCAAAGTGCTGTTAAAAAGATAGTAAAAGATCCATTTCCTTTACAAAGTTTGAAATTTACAAATATTCAATTTTTCAAATGATTTGTGTGAACAGTATCGAACACAATGCCTCCTATCTGATTACCAAATCCAGCAAATAAATAATTGATAAATTTGCATAAATTATTCAAACAATTGGAGTAGTTTTAAGAACGATGAAATTTAATGACAATTTTCCAAACACCCTTTTAACTAAATTTTCAAAAAATTACTCTCTATTCTTTTTAAACTACCCGTTCTCTGCTTCTTCTTCTAAAATGTTTCGAAGTGTCTTTCAAGTTTTGCAGGAACACTGGTGTTCTCTAACGCATATGCGAATGAATAAAAGTTCTTTGGTTACTTTCTAACGAGAAAAATCGGTGTTTTTTGTAAAAAAATGATGTATCTTCTCTTATGATAAAACTTTTCTTATAGCTTTTTCTCCTATGCGCCGTTTGCTGACTCTCTCTGTGAAGTGACGAACAGTAATCTCACATCATGTAGGTGTTCCAAGGTCTCTTATAACTTTTTTCATCACTTTCAGATCTTTAAAATAAACGCCCACTGTGTTCTTTATTTACATCATATAAATTATCCGGAAAGAATTGTAAAGGAATGTTTAAAAAGTAAACCTTGAGGCTCATTAAGCATCCCAATTTCTTGAAAGCATCCAACATATTGACAACAAGTGCTTGATGGTCTGGGCCTTTTTGTTGCCGAGGAACTTATTTACAATGTTTTAAAAACCAATCTAAGATTCTTTTTCATTTGCTACCACATGTAGTACAAATTAGGGATCAAACATCTTTTTTCTAATATCAAACCCAACGAAATTGCCTCTTTTAATTTTGCTTCAGACATTTGCGTAAACTTTTCACAAAGGTATTTGAAACAGTGTCCATCTTTAGTTAAGGCCTTCACAAATTGTTTCATGAGGCCTAATTTTATGTGCAATGGAGGTAGTAGAATCTTGTGTTGATCTACCTGATGTTCCCGTAGAATGTTCTTTTCTCCTGGCTTTAAAGATTTTCTTACAGACCGATTATTTCTAGATCAATGCTGATCTCGTGCCCTACTATCCTATTCACATTGTAAACATGGGAACTTAATAAACCACTTTGCTGGCCAAGAAGCATGCATGTTATTTTGAAGTCATCACGTATTATCCATCCATGAGCAAAGTAGTTTATTTTCTCTAAAACAACACTGAGATTTTCGTAACTTTCCTTCATGTGTACAGAATAAGCAAAGGTAATGATATGTAGGTGTTACCTTTGTTGAATAGAACTGCTTTTAAACTAGTTTTAGAGGGATGAATAAACAGCCTCCATTCTTTTTTTTAAATTGAATTCCGAATTCATTCACCAGACCAGAAATATTCGAGCAATATACTAAACCCTGTTCTTGTTTGAAAAAAGAGCAAATTACTGATTTATTCTCAGATACACATGAATTGAAATTCCAGCTGCTAACAAGTTCTTTTCTTTGAGTCTGGATTCGACCTGTTCAGCTTTCTCCTTTTTTAAGCCCAAATCTCTGGCCGAACCATTTACCTCAGTTTGAGTATACAACTGAGGTTCCATACTGTTTACGGGACTCTGGAACTCATTATCAGCTTGTTCATCTTTATCACAGGGAGATTCATCACTTGACGTATTATCCAGATTAACAGTTGCAATAGCCACTGGTGATTCAAGCAAATCCGGACTATGGCCTATTGGCCGAAGTCCAGATGGCAAGTTAGGGCACTGAATTACTTTTTTGTTTTTTGTGCTGCAATCAGTAATATCAATGCAAGAATAGTAGCAATCATTGAATGATTCCTTGGATCCCTCCATACCATTGGAATGGCAATTTTAAAGGATGCTTTCTCTTTTTTTAATATTTTCTACGGTCCTCTACACAAATATAACATACTTTAAGTGGCGCCCAAGATTGGTCTAGATCACGAAGTTTAATTCCAAAATATGAGAAATACACATTTCTAACAAAGTCAGTTGCTCCGTTTGTGTTTTTAAATCACAAATTTGTTAGGAATGTAACAAAAACTGACAGAACTGATCATACCATGACTAGCCATCAGTGAACACTAACTGCCAAACTATTACCTTATCTATAGCAAAAATGCAAACACGTGCGCCTCCAATAAAACATACACAATACTGCGTTTCAAATATTTTACCAAAGAATATACTACCCCTTTTGTCGTTCAAATACTTTCTCATTCTAACTTCCTGCATCTCATACGTTTCTAGATACTCAGAGCTGCATTTGCTTATCTATACAAAGGAAATGTTAAAATGTGAACAAATGGTGGGTGATACGGCATTTTTAATGTTATTTTTGGAATCAGCACACTTAAAATGGTAAGAATTAGGTGAAAACACACAAAAGGTTTTTTGGTCGTTAGCGTGTATTACCAGTAAATTCTTTGGGATTCAGGCATTTTATTTGATTTTTTGTGATCATCACCTACATGATCAAAACTGAAAACAACTTTTTTCTTAGTGAAATCTATTTCTCAGTTTTCCATCTTTCAATTTTATAGAGGACAGTTTTTCAGAATATTTATATTTTTTGCGGAATATTAAAAAAATAGTAACAGTTTCAAAAATATTTAAAAAATATTTTCTAAAAAATTGTTACAACGTTGTATTTGTTGAGTTAATACTCTTCGAAATGTTATTTTCGTAAAAGTGCTTCATTAGGCGAACGGTTAGCATCGCGGCCAGTGTTGTTGTCGTAACGTTGTGAGTTCGATCCATACTCGTTAAGATTTTTTTATTTCTGCTTTTCATAATACATGAGAAGTGGCAAGGTGTAAGATTCATTATCATATTATCAATCTTTGTTTCAATGTTTTTGTGGCCCTCAAAAGGGCCGGTCTTCAGGCTATCCTTCAATAGGATGACCAGAAGCCCTCGTTTTCTACCACCTGACGCATTCGCCGTGGTAGAGAACGGACGAGGTTAGCAGCATAACTATCACTGTTTGCCACCTCATCCCAGGCGTCAGACACGAGTTCCCACAGGGCATCTGCATTCGTTGGTTGCGGGGTGGGCCAATTTTCCGAAAGGGTTCTTTTTGTCTCAGCCCACGCTTTCTCAATTGGGTTCATGTCGGCCCCATAAGGCGGCCAGTCGAGAAGCTCGACTTGTTCCTGCCTTGCAAACCATTCCTGAACCAGCTGAGACTTGTGGACTGGAGACTGGTCCTGCTGAAAACGTATTACACCGTCAGGATAAAGCACCCGCACGGAAGGGACCATAACATTTTCTAGGATATGCACATATTCCCCGTCGGTCAATCCTCGCCCATTTGGGCCTGGTTCTATTCTGTGCAACGTGCCTAAACCGCGCGCACTCATCCAGCCCGAACACGCCACGGATACGCGACCGGAGCGGTAAGCCTCAGCCACATATTCCGCATTGTGTCGAGTGCCGGATTGTCGAAAAACGCGTACCGGCCCATCGTTAGCAGAAGAAAACACGCACTGTCTGAGAAGATAACATCTTCCCAATCACGATTTATGTTATCCTCGGCAAACGCAAGGCGGTACAGGTTATGCTCATCTCTGAGCTTCTCCTTCTTTGCAACGCGCCGGGAATTTAGGCCTGTCTCCTTTAGACGTCTCAACACAGTTCGAGAGCTGCCCAATAATGAAACACTTCTTTGCAATTGCACGGCATTTGCGAAAGGTCGCGATCGTGCCTCAGAGACCAGACGATCATCCTCGGCTGCGGTCGAAAGCCTCCACAAACATCTCCTGACATTCTCCACTGCCTGATACATCGAGTCGCGGTACTTGTGGGAATGCCGTATCGTCTGCCTGCTTCAGATGCGGAACAGCAGCCCGCTTCAACAAGAGCTACCACACGCTCTCGAACGTTCTGTTCCTCGTGCGGCATGGCTTGAGAATGAGTAACTCGGCCTCCGTTTTCGTCCGTTGTGTGACGTCGTGACACGTCAAGCGACACGATTGGCTGTGTTTGTTTCACCTTGTTGAACGCATTTACAAGAGAAATACGCAATAAATCTGTTCTAGTGCAATGCACGTACAAATTCTGTAAGAAATTATTCAGCATTGAAAGTTGTAAATAAACTTGTGCATTTATAGAATCATTAGGATAACCATACGATTTTATAATTTGAGTAACAAATATAAAAATTAGCAAAAGTTGCAAAATTTATTTTTCTTGTTTTATGTTGTTTATTGTTTTTTATTTTGTTGGTCACTGAAATTTAAATTTGGTCTGATACATTTAATTTTCAACAAAGCATTCAGGAAAACTGAGCAATTAATGTTCCCAACTATACTTAAAGAGAAAAGTTTGCAACTATTTCACTTAAAATTATTTCGAAAAAAAATACTTGCAAAAAATCAAATAGCAATGATAATCTTAACATTATCCTTGTAGTATTATATTTAGATATCTAAAAGTCGAATGAATGTAATTACATGGAAATGAAATGCACCTATTTGATCCACTCTTATATTTCATTTCCATTTCAATCAGTAATTGTTATTTCATAACAAATATTGAAGTGAGTTATACAACCCTCATAAAATTACCAAAATTTTTAACACAAATATTGAAAGAATAAGAACAAATGCATTATATAAAAACACTTTATATTCTGCCTTGTGGTTACTAAAATACAATTTTGTAACATTTAACTCTCAAATCCTTAGATAATTCAGCCTTACTTTCCGTAATATGAAAATTTCGAGCAAGTCGAGGTTTTATTGAAACTCTGTTCGACTCTGTGCTTGTAATTGTGTGTCGAAATATTGTCCCCTCTATATTGAAAAACTAGCGGTGGGCATACTTTCTCGAGTTATTTTTACGAATTAGGCAATATAAAATTCAAGTTAAATCCGAGCGAAAATTTCGCTTATTCCAACTGGATTGCACGTTGTCGCAACAATGACGTATCACCTCTTAATTAACAATCGCTACATTAATCCAAAGCTTACTTTTGGGAGTGTTTCGAAATCCGCGAAATCACTCTCCGGACTGTGATTTGAGCTTGGGAGCATATGTTTTGAGATTCCATTAGTATACGGTCGAGCTGGTGATATTCAAGATGTCCCTCTAACTATGGGACACCCCTATAACTTCCAAACGGTTCCCGATATCGCAATAGTTTTCGCTCAACAATGCGTAATCATGGGGCAAGTGATGTGATGTAGAAATGTTGTTTGAACTATTTTTAGTTTTCGAGAAATTTAATCATCTTTGATTATTTAAATCGAGCCTATGTTTTTCTCACTAGAAATAGATCGATCATAAAAAGAGTAATGCAATTATGTAATACATGTTAATATTACGATAGTAATTTGTGCATAAATTTGTACTATCTGTCATGAGATTTTAAATTAAACTTGCAATTTTTCCTGCTGCAGCCGTCACAGCTGTCGCTTGTAGGGAAGTTGACCTTCGCGGCCTCTCCCCTCTTCTCCGTAAGTGCTGGCGTCACGAAGGAAACTTTCCCCAAAGGGGACAATTGCAAGGGTTACTACTAATCATGTACACTTAATTTAAAACCACATGCCAGAAAGTATAATTTTGTACGTCAAATACTATCAAAACATTAACATATGTTACTTCATTGCATTCATCTATTTATGATCTATCTATTGCTAGTGAGAAAAATACATGCTACTATTTAAAAAATCAAAGATAATTAAATTTATCGAAAACTAAAAATATTTTGTACAATATCTCTACGTCACAGTATTTGCATCATGATTCCGCATTGTTGAACGAAAACTGCATTTCTATCTCGGTAACCGTTTAGACGTTATGGGGGTGGCCCATAGTTGGCGGGACGCCATGTATGCCAAACTTCGCATGTTTTAGATCATTTTCGTAGTTATATGAAAAGAAACTAGAGTTGCTGTCTATTTTTTAATTCATATTTTCTCAATTTTTCAGTCCCTTTAAAATATAACTGAAATGTGACATTAACAACATTACAGAAGTTAAACCTAATCCAATACGAATATTTTCGATAAAATATTTGGAGCCGTTTTGGGGGAAATATCGTTTGAGGCTTTCTGCAACTCTGCACTTTTGATCCAGTTTTCATAGGCATTTTTTGAGTTTTCTTGAAAATTCATTAAAAATCATTTTAAGCACATCTATTTACAATTCCAGTATTGTATAAAACATATCAACAATGTAAATATTAATCACAAGATAGAGATAAAAAATACTTTTCTGGATATTTAGCAAAATGACATTTGTGTCTTCTTACACAGTGCATTAAGTAGGCCTATTATCCGCACAAAAATTTTATTGAAAATGTTTGGAACCCGTTCCATCCAATCTTGCTTTTAATATTTTCTAATATTGTCCACATTCCAAGTAAAATTAAGGGAAAACAAGCAAAATTTTCAAACAATTAACAGGATAAATTTTTAGAAACTAAATACGGAGAAGAAATTTCATTTGAAGGAAAAATCTCAATCTTCAATATTCAAGTTTTAATAAGATGTCGAAAAATATTCAATTCTTTGTAATTTTTGGAAATTCACAGTGAACAGTGAAATTCATATATATATCGTTATAAATGTATTTCGTCTACGTAGGGTTTTTCTTCTCTAAAATGATTCAAAGTTCTAATATTCTTTATAGAAAGGAAAAAAAATATTCATTCGTGTGTCGACAAGAAAATGTAATATTTCCTGTTGGAAATATCTTGGCATGAGGGGTTAATGGCGATGGACACACAACCCTACAGATTGCGCTAGATTTTTCAAATCTACGTTCTCTAGACCCAACTATTTAGATTACATTTATTTTATCGGAGATCGTATATATTTTCACTTCCATTGGGAGGTAAATAGTTGAAAAACTTCTGTGATTCCTGCCCATTGAAATTTAATTGACATTAATCTTTTGTATAAGTAATATTGCTTTCAAGTTTCGTCGATAAGAAATGTATTGTTATAAGAAACGCTTTAAGACACGGAATAGATGGCTCAGTATCACAGAGATACTATTCCAGACCTCGGGGATTAGCGGGTTCAAATCCCAGTCTGCGTAGGTATTTTTTATCCATTATTACCAAAAATTCTACCAACTTACTAAACTATTCATTCAAACTAAATTCATTACAAAATTAAATTTCTCGAAAAAGAGTATCGAAGGTGGAAATTTTCCTGGATATTGATTATGCTATTGGAGTTAATTACAATGTTATATTATTATTTAACAATTTCAGATGTATGTAGAAATATATTTTATATTTTCTGTCTTTAACACACAACAAAGATAATACACATTTTGAGTAAAAAAATTAATAGTATTTTTTTCATTCCAAAACACTATTTCTGGCAAACGTTAACGCAAAAAATGACTGATTCTGGCGACAATATTAGTGATGTCTTCGTGCTTACTACGAATATTATAGTTCATAAACGAGTTGAATAAATTTATCTCTTTTGTTGAGAGAGATTATCGATTTTCTCTCATACACCTCAAGCTACTACCGTCTTGCCAATTCCGCTTGGAAGAACATTCGACTCCAGGTGAAATGAGATAAGGGGCTACGCAGCGTTGCCAAAAAAAATCAATATTTTCACTCACGGCTAAGAAAATTGAACAACTTCCTATTAATTCTTTCACATACCTCAGAATAACCAAGCCACGCAAGAACTAGCTATCTCACTAGTGGATGTGAGACCTGTCCCTTTCAGAGGCGTAAAATACTGCATTTTACAAGTAGAAACAACCCTCAGATTAAAACAGCAACTCGCTATTCTCGTATTCGTTAGTCTCTTGATACGTTTGGTCTGAGTTAGCTTTTCGATTTTTCCCATCCTCTTTACAGCAACTATCTATAGGCGCCTGTAATACATTTTACTTTCTCATACTTATTTCGTGACAAGAGAAAGTGTTGTATCGTGTACTGGAGAATTTTCGACAGAACAATTCTTATTGCCAGGTCCTGGTAAAGAATAAGTGGTTAAATCGTGTACGTATACAAGAATATTGCAAATTACTTCCTGTAACACGATGTGAAATAAGAATCCATGTTTTTTGGGATCTTGATACAGAAAAATGGATTGACGGCAAAGTCTCTTTGTCTGTTCCTCCGTTCCTCCTTTTGCGGTCAACGCTAGCGCCTAAACCGTTCTGCCGATTTTCTCCGAATTAATATTCCTCCATCGATTTAAAAGAAGTCAAGGCCCTCTGAGTTTTAAATGAACATTTTGATTTTGAGGGTTCTTTTTTCATGACCCTCAATATTTTCATGATTTTCTCAAAAATTGCTTCAAAAATTTTGATTAAGTTTGGCCTCGGATAGCGTAAAGAACGCTTACGGGAATGGTGAAGGTCACATTTTCGTTGAAATAACTAATTTTTCGACAAATAAGACGTCCAAAAACGTTTTCGGCGCCTTCCTACAACTACAATATTGAAATGAGAGAGTTTTTTATGAACAGTCTTCCTTAAAGATACATTTGAAATTACGGTCATGTACTACAATTGATCAATAATATGAGCGTTTTTGCGTAATTTGGGCGAAATATAGACAGTTTTTACATTTTTTCCTTTGAAAAAGCTGTTCCAATTTTTACTTTTCCGCATCCATACCTATATATGGAGTAATATACGTAGTATAGGGAAATTTATGTAATGCTGCGAAAAAATTGCAAATTTTCGGCAGAAATATTCATTGCCGCGCATTGATAACGAAAAAGTGTATAAACCAGTTGCTAAAATCCCCTAACACGCGGTGTACCCAGAATACCGGTTTTGTAGGTCTTTGATATCGAGAAACCAACTGAAAGCAAAACGTCCGTCTGTCGGTCCGTCCAGAAGCCTAAACCATGCGTACCATTTCTTCCAGATTGAAGAAACCCCTGTTCATCTGGCTCTAGTCGAAGCTTTTAGATTTTGAAAAGCTTTCTAAAACAATTTGGGCATACTTTACATGAAGCCCTCCGGACAATTTCAAACTTTCTCAAAAACGGCTCCTAATTTTTGCTTCAAATTTCTTGTAAGAATAGAGTAAAATACAGTCATTAAGGTGTTTAGGTCCGATTTCCACGGTTAACTCTGAATTTGCGAAGATTGCAAAAGTTTGGATTCTTTTCGGCATCTTCCTCCAACTACAAAATTGAAGATAGAGATTTTTCCTTCAAAATAAATTCGTTCTCCAAAGTGAGTTCTTTCTTTAACGTCAGGTACATTTGTTTGAACCGTTTAGTAGTTTTTGCGTAATATTGGTTGCAAAATGTGCCATTTTAAAACTTTTCAAACACACGATTTTCTCAAAAACCGCTCAGAATTCCTTCTTCTGGTAAGGATAGTGCTAAATGTACTCCATGAGATGACATAAATGCCATATTGCTCTATTCTGTTGTTTTTTCAAAAATTACAAAAATGTAATTTGTTGACTTGTCTATCACGTCGTTAATATTTACATTACGACAATTTGTTCACATTATCATGTTTATGAGTATATGTGATTTAAATAGTGTCGTATAAATTTTCTAGAAAACTCAACCGTTTTCTGTGAAAACTAGCTCAAAATTCCTCATTTCCGGAAAATGAGGAATTGAAGTTTGAAAATCGAAGATGGTGTATTTTGGAAAATAAATTTTGAAAATGTTTCATAATTTTTACAATGATGACGTTACAAATGTACCTGAAACGCAATAAAATGTGTAATTTCTATTCTTTTGCACTTAATAGAACTTCAAGGAATCTGAAAAATATGCAAACAAAATTTATGTAAATAATCTTAACATTACGTTTTATCTAGTTCATGTCGTCTGCAGAGGAAGATTGTATTTCATGAAAAAACGGTTTTGTAATGATTACATGCAAAATACCAAAAAGAAAAATATAAGATTGTATTTGTTCATAGTTTTACCACAAAACAAAGTTAAAAAAGTGTTTTTAGGTAATTTGAAAATTGTCGGGAATTTTGTTGGTCGAATATAAAAAGAAGACCCTATTGTATTTTGAGTTAAAGTGATTTAATCCTTCGACTAACGAGGTATTTGCATACGTCGAATACCCAAAGGGGGTAACAGAGTTACCCCAGGGAAAATTCAATTGAGTTAATAATTTTTACCGTAAATGCCGTAATATTGTTTTGTTTTGCAGATTAAACATTATTTTGATACATTAATAAAGTATTTAGAGATTTTAACGATATATATTTTACATGCAGGACCTCGTCCACAACGAAGAGTCTCGAATGCCAAATGATGTCCTTTTAGAGCACATTGCACTATTTGTATTGTCTCTTTCACTTAATACTCTCCTGAACTGATGAATACGTCATCATTCATGTTTTCCTCGTCTTCAGCACAAATAATATCGTCCATTCATCTATAACCTATACATTTTCTTCATCACGCTCACAAAAACAATCTATACTTCACGATCTTCTTCACACAAATCGCCTGGATTGTGAATCATTAATAACTTTTCAAAAATTTTCAAGACTGTAATTCTTCGACATGTCCAGTTTCTCAATAACACTTCGTAGGAATGTCACAAAACCATCTCCCTTCTCCCACTCACGATATAACCTCAAACCACGTTATTAAATCCCGAACGTCAATACCAACGGGTCTAAGGTAGTAACTCCAGCTTGACTAAGAGCAAAAAAAACGCAGGTTTTCCAAAATGATAGTTTAAATAAATTGTAAAAAACTACACAAGATATCAAAAATGTAAGAAAATTATAAGATGAGAAGAAATAATAAAATATGCGTTGGGGTAACTCAGTTACCTCCCTCAGTAGCAGAAGGGTTTAAATGACTTCAAATAAAGTTTTTCGAAACATAAAAGATTCCTATGAAAAAGAGCTTCAAATTTCGCATTACAGTAGCGGTATAAAACGCCATTCTCTTAAAAATGGCTCCAAATTTTTAAGGAAAATTGTCATTTAAGAGGAGTTTTCACTGTTCTTAATATTCTCAAAATAATATTTCCGTTTACTATTAAGAAACTGGAAAATTAAAAAAATGTTTAAAAAGTAATTTTGGTGGCGATAGATGTTAGCTGGCAAAAGTATATACCAAGTTCGAATAGACTAGCCGAGACCAAAGAAATAAACTAATAAGGGAAAGTCTGTGCCATTTGTAGCACCACTAGTTCTCTTAAATTTTCTCCTCGACAGAAAAAAAGTCCCATTGCGGGCGAACTCTGTATTTTCGAAAATGGTTTAATCTTAACATTTCAAACTACAAATGTGAAGGTAGAGATTCTTACCTTAAACAGATCCGTTTTAAAAATTCAGCTCTTTAAAAACGGCATTGTTTTTCTTTAAAAACGGAAAATGTT
>JAHLJT010001217.1:0-29131 GCA_031308135.1 Acheta domesticus
CTTTGTTTATTTGAAACTTGTCCATTCTTTTTAGATATTATCCATTGAATTTTTCTTTCATGATTCTTTAAACATTTCAGTGTCTCACATTTCATGTCGAGTACCATCAGCACCATTGACTTTTTTTTTCAGTTTTCTTAGTGCTACTCAATGTTCATTTCTAACTTACTGCTTTATTCCCTCTTCGGTCAGATTTAATGTCGAGCATCATACGTGGATCCTTGTGGGTTATTTTATTGTTATTATTGATCTTATTACATTAAATTGTTTCACACAGAGAGAGAAAAAGAAATTACAAGGATGGGTAAATAATAGATAGTCCCATGAAAAGTTCGGTATCAGTTGATCGGACGAGAACAAAATCCAGGTATTGCGTCTATTAATTCAGTATTCATTCCATAAGTTTCCTCTCATTTGGCATTGCATTCCGCACTCATTCCCAGGTTGATCACAAACACGTGTATTTGTACACATTTTGAGAAGTGGAAAAATAGCGCTTTTTAAGCTGTAGCTCGCTTAGTAAAATCGTTTCGAAACAAAATGTTACTTATAAAAGTTGTAGAAAATTCTATCTTCTTTTAAAGTTATTTGAATCATTTTCTATAGGACTTAAGTTTTAAGATTTTAAGGTTTAAGGTTAAAGAGGTTTAGTTTTAAGGTTAATTTTTAACCTTAAGTTTTAAGGTTAAAGAGGTGTAGAGAGAAACTGAAACCAGTGCGAAAAAATTTCGGTTTTTTCGGGCCTCCCGGATTTAGCAGTGAGGTCGACAACTTAAGGGTTTTGACTAGTGTCTAGTACATATCAATATCTCCAATATATCAACAACAATATCCCCAAAGAAAAAGTTTTATGACTTTTCCCAGGAACATACCGACTCGACTATCCTAAGAATATCGAGGTGTGAATTTGGAGTCTTCCAAGAATTCTATAGTTGTCCTTCTTTTCGTACTTTTGCGAAGGTTATCCAGTGTTTCGTAAATAGCATGTTACTACTTACATTTAAGGAATAAAAAATCTAGGATCATCCATGCTAAGATTAAGTGGTGAGAAATATTACACGATAGAAGGGGCCCTCGCCTTTCGGAAAACTGCGTCTACTTTAGCGAGTATGAACATACGGAGAATGAACAGAGTACGAACCGAGTAGTAGTACATATACTTACCTTTCCTTGGATCTACTTCAAAATACTTTTAGCTATGACGTATTTCGCATGTGGCAACCAATATATATACAACCACGCAAAAGCAGCGTCTCCTGGACCCAGGGACAGACCAGAAAGTATTTCAGGTAGAAGTAGAAATTTCACTTCGGACGCCCACTTCTCATATTTTTTTAGTATTATTTTTTTAGTAGTAGGTTCTGTATTTAAAAAATATTCTTCATAGTATAAATAGTCCTGTAGGATGTATAAATTCAATATATGGTAATTGTTTTGAATTTTGTTTTTTTTTCGGGTTCCGGACCACAACCATTTGCCTTTGCTTTGCCCGAGCTAATTGTATGCAAGATTGCGCAGTTCTTCACAAGCCAGCGTCCTTCGTAAATACAGCGACACAGATATTCCCCAATACCCGCAGAAGATGGAGAATTTTTATGAAGTAAACCCATCAACCTTGACAGGTCGTGCGTACCTGACAAATAATCCTCTTATATTGGTCTTCCAGAAGCCTGTTTCTCCAGTTTTCAGTATAGCCCTCCGGAGACTAATCCACCTAAAGTCATCGTATTTTCCATTCAGACCGCCTAAACAACGGTTAATGTTGCCGATATTGCGTTAAGTATTCAAATAACGCACGCGACAGAAAGGAAGTAATAGACTACCCATACCCTGAATGTATTTTACGTGCCTAGCCGGCCTCGACCTGGCAAATAGCCTTTGGCGAAATTCCTTTGTGGGACGCTTTCGACAACAGCAGCAATGTGAAGTGAATAATGAAATATAAAGTGATTTTGAAGTGAAGTTCACAGTGAAGAGGCATTTCTTCCGCTGATGTCAAAAATACTTCAAGAGTTCAATTGTATTTCATGATTTCCATTTTAATTATGCATTTGTCAGGTTATATTAATGAAACAATCAGGATTGAAAAAAAACAACAGTTTTTTAAAAATAGTGTAACATGTCTCGACCAAAAGTTATTTTATTAAGTTAGATAGATGCACAAGAATGAACATTAAATTCCCTTGTTTTATTCAGTAATGAATGAAAATAGTGAAAATGTTTCTCTTTTTTGGCTTTAGCTTCTATAGCTGGTATTTAATTTTACATGTTTCCATCAATTCGTTTTTAATGAAATATTTGTTTTCCACCAATTCTATGAAGGAGGCATCGAACAATGTCACGGTCTTTGCTACCATTGAAATAAAAAGCAACTGGGCAGAAAATGTAATTAAATCTCATAAAATGAGACAGTACAGCAGATACTCCTTTTTCGCATTAGATAGTAAACATGTTCTAAGACATACAATACAAAGGAAATAACACTAAGAATGTAAACTTCTTCAAAGCAATCAGATAAATCAAATAATCAAATGCAATTCAGATAATAAATTGATTGATCAAACACAAAGCTAATCCGTCCTATCGTTTAACGAGTAAAATGATTAAAGTAATAAATAATAAGAGAAATTTTATTGCATTAAACTAACATTTATGTAATGTATCACGTTATAATGCTTAATAATTTGAAGCAAAATCGAAAGTACGTATTTAATCAAAAACATTGTTTAACCCTTCCGGTGGGGCGCGCAGCACTTCGTGCTGCTGTGTGCTTTTATTGTTCTAAAACGGAGTACGGCTATTTGACATGTCAGAGGGCTCATTTCGCAACATTCTCAAAACGAAACGCGAAAATCTCCGTTCCGTTGCCTTCTCCCTATCAGTCGTAAAGAAGATTTGAAAATAAAATAATGCTGACTGCAGCACTCCATGCTCTACCGCGCCCACTCCTGCTCTACGCGCCCACTCGTGTAAGTATTTTTAGTATTTCAAACGAACATTTTGCTTTTTCAGATTGTTCGTTTATATTTTCGACCTCTGTATGCAATCAAAGATGTTGAAAGCTGCTTTTTGTGGATTTTATCCTGTTACTGTCACTGTTTATGTTAGAAGAAACTAAAGCCGTTTACAGCAAGAAAATATTAGTTTTTCTTTTTTTTGTAAACGGTCCTGTTATTTTAAGATCTAGTAGTTACACAACTACACCAGAGAGAACGCCAGGCGACGTACATAGTTTTAAAATAAGCTAACAGGACTCTTTATCACTAGTACTAGAAGCGTGATAACGAAATCGGCCAGCGGAACGACGCGATCGACCAATGGAATAAAGCAAAACGAATATTTGGAGAAACTTTAGAACAAGAAGAGAAACAACTCGGCCATTTTACCGAAAGTCGCGGAACGAGAAGGTGCTCTGAACTATTCTGGACAAACTTTTGGATCGACGGACCACGCCAGTTCAAGATTTCGACAGTACACAAGCTTTTTAAAAGGTAACTCATCTTATTATTATGATAATTTATTCATGAGAGGGAATAATAAAATACATGAAACGTGGATAATTTTAAAAAAAAGAAGAATACTTAACAAGAGTGATGCTATGAATTGAACGAAAGAAATGTAACGAGTAGCTATGAATTGAAATAGAAATAGTTCCAAGCAATGTGTGATTTATTGCAGCTTTTTTGTATAAGAATACTTGAACCAGCTCGAATAAAATTCGATCATTGGACGTTCTGCAACGCCCGACGCCAACGACGCGAGTCCAGAGGAGAACGGTGCATTCAACGGGATCTTCTCGTGTTCGAGTTCCTTTCCGGACGACCCTGAAAAACTTCAAGGCTTCGCACGTCGCGGAGAGACATCGTGAGTTCGGCAAACCCTTTTCAAGTTAACGGCAGAAACGTGGGCCAGATATAGAACGAATTTTAGTATCATATTTCACTAGATGGTTAACTGTAATATTGGCTTGACTTTATCATGATTTTTTCATATATATTCCGTGTGCCAAATCGAATTACAGTTTCGTTACTGGCGCATATATTTAAAAAGTGTTACTGAAAATAAATTCAGAAGTAAAATATACAATTATTCAATTGATTGACATATTGTTTCGGATGCAAAGTTCAACTGTGTAGCATTTAACTTAACATTTTGTGTTTCTTTTAAGTCTGAGATCTCATAAGAGTAAATTAATTTAACTTTGCTTAGTGTGGTAAGATTAGACTTGTAATAACGATAACAGTTATGCATTCTAATTGAATCAAGTGAATTTGTTAGAACAAGTAGAAGGTTGATATTTTTTTTAATAGAACATGGTATTAATATTATCGATTTATGTTATACACGAATGGTAATTTCAGGTACAACTTTTGAGTGTGTATTATTCTATTGTAATTTCAGGAAATGTGTGTAGAGATAACCGTGTATTAGTTATGTTATTGTGGAATTCCGATTCTTGAATCTATTCTTTGAATTTAATTGGAAGATTTCAAGGTTTATTTGCAATTAGATTTTTTCTTACATGTTGTAACAATTTTTTGGTTTTTTTTTGCATATCAGATTCAAACAGGACATTAATAGTCAACTCATGTTATGTTGATGTACTAATTTTCAGTACAGAATATATTGTTTGTTGTTATTTTCGTAAAACATACGACAAAAGTGTTCTTTATCTATCCCAGTGTACTAAATCTTGAACCCTTTCCCTTGGAAAGAATGTCTGCTAGGACCTTCTTATATGAGTGCGTTGTGGCTTAACTTTATTAAAGCCACAACAACGAGTAACAAGGGGGAATTACTCGAGTCACCCGTCTCCTCCATACGCGAGGTAATTTTCCCCAATTGTTGTGGACCAGGCGCTAGGTTTGGTTACTGCCTCACCCATCGTGCCATCGCCCGACATTGGGAGGGAGACCAAAAGGAAAGGTTGGTGACAGTTACTTGTGGTCTTATTTTTGATTTTGTTTGCTGAAGGGCTGAAAGAAACGAAGAAATCAGGCACCTTCTTGAGTTACTGAAAACGGCTTCATGAAAATCAATTGATGTTTTTCTTAATTTAAGGACAGTAACTGTTTCATTTAATTATTTTGTCTATTTAATAACAATTTTCTAGTTAATTTTTTCTTAGTTATATTTTGTTTTATAAGGTTTTCTGAATCAGTGTTTTTAATATTCTATACCTAAAAATAGCCATATTTCTGTGATTTACAAAATGTAATAACATTAAAAATGTAATGAATAGTCGTGAGTGTTTATACTTCCTTCTTCAACTAAATAATAGAAGTTTTGGGTGTGCAAAATACTGTTTTTTCGAGGCAGCATAGAGTGCTCCTACGCACCCGCTTATGTGACTCAAATAGGCGCCCCCACCGGAAGGTTAATTGTAATATTATTTTCATTTTTAATTATTACTTCGTTTTTTGAGGATTATTTCAGTACTAGCTTCAAAAATATGGCATTGCTCAGCATTTATTCATCACAATCATGTATTAAATAGCTAGCCTACATGACGTTGCCCGGGTTTTGCGTAAAGGTACTTTACACTAACACATGACTGCACTTTCATTGGGTATTTAGGTGAAAAAACGTTATGTATAATTACAATTTTTATTGAAACTCCTATTATATTTTGATCTGATAATATGAAACTGAAGTGCCCTCCATTCCTCTCGTATTCATTATTCATTTTTTTTCATAAGTAGTGGTCCTGGAGGTTAACCGTAGAAGTTTTTTACAAAAAAGCTACTAATTTGTGGAATTTAGATGATATTTACCATCCGGATGTAATAATCGCAAGGCAACTATGGCTTGCAAACCATTCGCATAACCGTGAAATTTTCTGTCGGACTTTGTTACTATTAGAAGGGATAGAATGGCTGAGACGGGGAAACATTATTTTATCTGCGTCAGTACTAATTTGTATTATGTAGAATCATGGATAGACGTCGATCATGAAATACTGTTGAAGTGAAGTGTATCTATTGTTGTTGTGAAATTGTAGGCATGTACGAAGCCTCGCACGAAGATGTTAGCGCGATAGGAAGGCTAGAAGTCTGAACCGGTTTCTGAAACAATTATACGAAGCGAAGAATAATTTGCAGCGATCTTAACTTGCCACAGGTAAATAAGGCTGGCGACAGCGAAGGCATTAGTACAGCACAAGTTCTTTTCAATATACTTGTTTGGGACGGCAGATATAATCAGATAGTCGAGGTATTGAGGAAAGACGAGAACGTCCTTCCTCTATGGTCAAGGATCCAAAGAGAGAGCACGCAATTCTGGACATTTTCCTTGTTCGCTTAGAACAGGCCTGTCCAAAACCGTGCTCCAGTGTAGTTGTGCTCCGCCAGTGCCCCACGCAGCGCGCCGGCGCAAATTAGTGACCGGTGGAAGAGGGCATTCCTTCAGTTCGTGCGATAACGTACTACCTGCTGCTGGCTAGCTGCTGCACATTATTTCAAAGGCGACAGCAAAGACAGGCATTGTTTGATAGTGGTTCTATAGGCGTGATATTTGGACCATCCATCTAAAAGACAGAAAGATAAATTTAGAACGGCGAACTTTGCTGGAGTGTTATGTACATTTTCACAACAGTAGTTCCCAAAACTGCATATGCAAGCAGCCAAAGTAATTTATATGTTTGGATCCACGTATGTATGTGAGAGCTTTTTTTTCTATTATGCCGTTAACAAACTCGACGTTTCGAGGATGTTTGAGCGACGAGAGTCTTTGCAATTCCTTGCGTTTGATGGTGACAGGGAATTTTGTACCCCACATCGAACGAATTGTAAACAACAAAAAAAATAAAATTGTTACCATGAAATTGCTTTTGTTTGCTTCAACTGAACCTACTTATACTTAAAAAGGAAAACGGAATATCCTGGATGGTTTCAAACTAGAAAATAGAAAGGAAACTTACTCGTTCGATAAAATTAAATTAAAATCCTCTTTGATTTTACATGAACTAGGCGCGAATTAAAACACTGTCGTATTTGATCTGTTTGAAACGAGCGTAGTATATGACATCTGTCGAAGCGAATGTATTCGTCATCTGTCGAAGCGAACTTGGTGCTCCGGAGCATGGGCGGAGCAAATCTTGGGACACAGCTGGTTTATACTTTGGTTTTTCTTTCTTGGCGCACGTGGGTGTGTCCTCAAAATGGAATATCTCACTGTATTTCGCTTTGTTCTCCGTTGTGCCGCCAGGAGTCGCATGATCGCCAGCACTGCTCGATACAGTCGCGATCATATGACTCATAGCGGCACAACCGAGAAAGACGCGAAATACCGTGAGATATTCCATTTTATTGACAATCCCCGTGCACCAAGAAAGAAAAACCGAAGTACAGAAGAACAATTCATTTCCTGCGAAAATGTTTCCGGCGTAAGCGACCACAGCGGTGTTCTGTTAACTGTGGTCCTACAGAATGGCACAGACATTCCCATAGTTTTTCCTTGGATCTTCGCTAGCTATTCGGAATTGCGACATACTCTTTCTTGCCAGCTACCATCTATCACCGCCAAAAGTACATTTTTTTTGTCATTTTCTTAATTTTTTCGGTTTCCCTACTTGTAGAACAAAAATATTAATTTTAGAATATTAAGGAACACAGAAACCTAGCCGTAAATGGCAATTTTCTTTTAAAATTATGTGCCGTTTAAGATAAAATGGCGTTTTAGTACTACTAAAAATGCGAAATTTGAAGCTCATTTTAACAGAAAATTTTTGAGTTTTCAAAATACTTTATTTGAAGCACTTACACTCACAAATATAATAATCTTTACAAATTGCTCGTAATATGCATATTAAAGATGTGAGAGATCTTTCAAAAAAATTACACTTATGTAATTTTTGAAAAAACAAAAAAATAACACAAAATAAACTTTACTCTATACTAAAGAGTGTAATTAGCCCTATCCGTTACAAACTTTCAAGAAAAAAATTGCAGCCATTGAGAGAAAATGGCGTTTGATCATTTCTGAAAATGCCGAAATTTGAGCTACTTTTCACAGAAAACAGTAGTGTTTTCGAGAAACTTTACTTGGCA
The DNA here is from genome assembly GCA_031308135.1 of Acheta domesticus. Lineage (NCBI taxonomy): Eukaryota > Metazoa > Arthropoda > Insecta > Orthoptera > Gryllidae > Acheta > Acheta domesticus. The sequence goes on from JAHLJT010001217.1 coordinate 8,049, forward strand.
TTATTTAAAGGATATATAATCGTAAATATAATAATGTGAAAAAATCCCCGATAATGTAAATATTAACGACGTGAGAGACAAGTAAAAAATTACATTTTTGTAATTTTTGAAAAAACAACCGATAGACCATATTGGCTTTCATGTCATTGATAGAGTACATTTTCCACTATCCCTACCATAAGTTTAAAGAAAAAATTCGGAGCCGTTTTGAGAAAATCTTGTTTTTGTAATTTTTTAAAATTGCACATATTGCACGCAATATTGTACGAAAACTACCAAAATTTTGTAAAACATTTACATGACCTGTATTAAAGAACTCAATATGCAGAACAATTTTATTTGAAGAAAAAATCTCTATCTTCAATTTGTAGTTGGAGAAAGACGCCGAAAAAATTCAAACTCTCACAATTTTCGAAAATTCAGAGCTGTACGTGAAAATCGGACTTATGCCGTGTTAAAAAGTGTATTTTACTCTATTCATACAAGAAATTTAAAGAAACAATTTGGAGCCGTTTTTGAGAAATTTTGAAAATCCCCGGGGGGCATCATATAAAGTACCCCCAAATTTTGAAGAATCTGTTTCAAAATCTCAGAGCTTCGACTAGAACCAGATCTACTGGGGAATATCCATTTTGGAAGAAATCGTACGTATGGTTTAGGCGCTAGCAGTGTTCACAGACGGACAGACGGACAGACGGACGGACAGACGGACGTTTTTCCTTTCAATTGGTTTTTCGGTATCAAGGACCTAGAAAACAGGGTTTCTGGCTACACCACGTGTTAGGGGATTTTTTTTCTTAATTTAGCAACTGGTTTTATCCACTTATTCGTTTTCACGGCCCGGCAATTAAATTTTTTCCGCCGAAAATTGGCCATTTTTTCGCGCAGCATTACATAACTTTCCCTATACTACGTATATCACTCCGTGTATACGTACGTATACGGAAAATAAAAATGGAATAGAGCGTTAGATTCGATATTTATCGCGGAAGAGATTACCAATTATTCGTAAATCTAATGCACCCCGAAAATAGAGCTTTTTGCATTAAAAATACGTTCGTTGGGCGGAAACTAGCTCTAGTGCTGAGGAATCATGGAATAACTTCACGTCCATTGCGCTAGAGAGTTTCTATCGTTTTGTTCCCCATAAAATATTTAAAAAATCATCCGGATCCCGTTTATTTATGGCGAACATATTAGATGGCTGAAAATAAAACTGAGAAAAGCATTCAATATGAGAAAGATAGAAACAAATTAACAGGAAAATACTTGCGTTTTGGCAAAAGAGCTATTACAGGCTATGAAGAAACAATAAACAGCACAAGAAAATTTTTAAATTTCATAATAAGGAAAATATCTGGGTGGAATTATACAAGTAATCAAAGAACGCCGTGAAAACATAGGTAATACAACTGCATTCAAACAGGTGACAGGAGAGCTATTGCAATGCTTTGGAGAAAGACGGACTTAATTTGTACTATGCATCCGTATGTACCCCTCCGAAGAATGACTCCGTAACTAAGATTTGCTCCAATAATCAAGATACGCAACCCTGTTTACAACAAATATTGTTACCACGATAGCAAATCGCGATCCAGGGTGAAAAGAAATCTGTGTACCTGATGAAATATCCGGGAAAATTCTACGATTGAGAGGAGAAATCATGATTTCATACCTTGAGAAGAAGTAACCGAAAATTCTCGAAGTTACTATTATTGATTGCCCGTAATAATTGGAAAAAAGCTAGTAGTTCCTATTTACAAAGGTGGAGATTGATCACTAATGTCTAAGTATAGACCAATTAGCTTAACATTAATGGTAATCTGTTAGAACATCAAATTTCTATTAACGACGTATATGGAACAAGAATAACTTCCTAGTTGAACACCAATACGGCTTTATACCAGGCTATTCTTGCGAAAGCTAGTTTCCGTTTGTTAAGACTTCACCGATTCTCTCGACCTAGCAGAAATAATTGAGCCTTTGAGAGCAAAAGTGGTGTTAGTCAAATTTTTAAATATTTGAGTTAGATGCACTGGTTTTGAACATTGTTCCATCATGGGCCAAAATGGTGTGAGACAAACTACTATAATTCTTTGCTAGAGGCCAGCACAATGCAGAAGTAGCCAACAAGTTGCTCATTCTGCTGGTTGCAATTGTGGTGTAAGTCGTAGGTGAGACGAATCAACAGCATCCAGGGCTCCCAAGAAATAGCTTCTTGTTTATCTACACCCATCACAGAAAAAGTATCTCGAAAAAAACCGTTTAATCGGTTTTAGTGATATGTACACAGATCAAAATCGCAACTTAAAAAATTGCTCTAACTTTATTGAAAATCGTGACAAAGCCCTATTTTTCCAACACATTACTATCTCAGACGAAAATTGAGCATGCCAATTATTTGAATGTAAATCATAGTTGTTTATGAAATGGGTGTGCAAAAGTGGTGAAAGTCAACACAAATAGTTAATTTTGATAGCAATAGGCATTATAGTTTTAAGCATTATAGTTTTACAGCGTGTATCGTTTACACGTCATTTTCCAGAAAGTATATTTTTTACTTACACCACTTTTGCTCCCAACGGCTCAATTGGTTCAATCGTTATAGACTTTTCTAAAGCTTTCGATTTAGTTTCTCACAACAGCTTTCTAAATACAATTGTCGAAAGGAAGTAGACCTGAGAGTAGTCATTTGAATTAGGGAATTTCTCCGCGTCGGACAGTGCGATTTCCAATTGATATCTTTCTATCCGACGAGATTTATGAGTTTCCGGCGTTCGTTAAGGGAAGAGGATTAGGATCGCTTCTTTTTCTTAAGTTTATTATGATCTCGGCACCGAAATTCATTGACAATGACTTTTCGCGGACGACTGCATATTGTATCGAAAAATTGGAGACGAATCCGACGTACATCAGTTGCAAAAATATATTGAAGAATTGATGAAATGGTCTCTGGAAAACGAAAATAAAATAAAAGATAAAAGCGAAACAATAACATATTTGCGCTAATGCTTGGGAGAGGGAGCAAGGTCTTTCATAATGTGTTTCTGAAGTTAATTTCATCAGCCTCTATGGAAGCGGCCATGGCTGATTCCGTAGAAGCTGTATCTGAACTCGCTTCATGCTTCTGGCGAGGCATATAGGTTTATAGGCTTCAGGGAGAGGGAGCAAGGTCCATTAACCCTGTATGTGCTATAGTAGCCGGAAATAGATGATAAGGACAGCGTGTTTTTCAAGGAAACGGAAGAAAATAAGTAAGCGACATGCGAAATGGTCTAGCAATGATCAAGTCGCGGCCTGCGAACATTCATTTTAACTATAATGGAACTCCTTGTTTAAGTTTTGATGGCCAGACAACTTTTAACTAAACGTTAAATTAGTATTAATGGACTAATCTGCTATGTTATTGAAAGTATATTGAAGAAAACAAATTTTCAACAAACTGTTCATATGCTCTGTTCGTAGCATCACCTTTTGGTAGCACGTACCTCTTCTCCTCGACGAAAATCGTTAAGACAATACAGAGAAACAGACTCTCCCAAGCTCACTTAAGAAAACTGCTTTCGAATTTCTTCTGCCTACATTAAAGCATTTTTGAAAATTTGAGACAAAATGTCAAAGAAAGTGTTAAGTCTCATATTAACTCATGAATTTTATTGTGCTTTGTGTTATTTATTTTGCAAAGTGAAAGACAAAAAAATAATACATATGTTGATCCTATAATGTTAAGCAATCCTAATGTAATATAATTATAATGTATTTGTGTTACGTTAGAACCATGTTCTTTTCTTAATAATTTAATGCGGCCCGAGTGTTTCGCCAAAAAGAAAACGGTCCTTTAGAAAGTAAAGTCTGAAGACCACTGGCCTACGACTTAACCCCCCGTCGAGCCATTTTGCTGTCCTATACTACCTGCCGCCACTCCGCGCCGCGTCGCCTCAATTTAGGACCGGCCACGCCTTCAGCCGACGCAAACCTCTGAATAAAACATGAGCCATCGCACAGATAAGTAAATACGTCGCGGGAGTTCTCTCTCGCTTTCCACGTTGGGTACTCGCAAGTCTTGTTTCTCTTCTATCTCCCTCCCATCGACCTTAATCTTGGAACTCATTTCCTCCAGCAGGATCATAATTCGTAACAAGAACCTCGGTTATATATCGCCTACCTGGTTCTTTTCTTACAGAAATATTGCTGAGTCGATTTATACCGAGAATTAATGTAAATGTAGCCTTATGTGTTTCAGAACAGGTTATTTTACGGTCACTCCCATTTGTAAATATTGATTTTACAGTTGTATCTCGACCAAGCTAAGAACGAAGAAGGCGATTTCGACGCATCATAGAACTGACAGTGTAAACACGGGTCTGTACAGTCAGTTTCGCTAACAAATGTCGCCAAAAGCATGAAGCAAGTTCAGATACTGCTTCTATGGAATCGGCTGCCTCCATAGAGGCTGATGAAATTAACTTCAGAAACACATTATGAAGAATTGCACTGACTGTTTTATTTTTTGTTTTTTTAAGTTGCTTTTTTTACTTTTCACCATTCTAGTACAAGAATGTAATAAAAAATCTATTTATATTGAACTTTTATACTTATTCGTTGAATTTAAACATTTTGTATCCTCTTTCATTAATCTTTTTTTACATGGGCTTTAGGCGGTTTGTTAGGTATGCAAGAAAGTACCAAAACATTAACTTTACTATCATAAGAATCTACAATATTCTTCATTATGGTGGCAGTTACTTCCTACATAAACAAGAATGTTATTTAGTTTTCTGAGAAACTATTTAAGTTAAATTAAACGTTTATATGAATGTTACTGCTCATCGAAAGAATTAATTTCAAAAAATTTTTTAATCGTTTTGCAGAGAAAAATAAACATTTATTTCTTCCAATATGAGGTGCAGACATTTCCAATACAGTGAAAATATTCATTGGGAAGATACTAGATTTGCGACGAAATAAATCGCGCGTTTTTTCCGCAATAGTTTGGCACGGTCCCATTTTAATTTTGAATTGAGTATCCTTATATCTCCGTCTCTGTCGTTTCGGTTGTAAACACGCACGGTGACGCGCTCCTGCAAACATCATTCTCAACTTGGTCGATATATACCAATGAAACCAAAATGGACTCGCTTAACCGTACTACATAAAGGAAGTATTGGTGATTTTCAACTTGCATGGAGTTCACTAGTAGTGAGCACTACATATTTATTGAAATTGAGTGGATGTGATTTCAATATTACAAATTAACAAAAAATTACGTGTGGTTGCACCAAACGAAATGAAATTCACTCTAGATCATAATTATATCTACTTCAGTGAATTTAGTATAGCAGAGGTCAGTAACCGTTTTGCATTAAGGATTTTCTCATTTTGAGATTAAGCTGTGTGTGATGTGCATAAGGAAAAAATAGAATTTTGAATTTCCCTTCATTACGAAGGGAAATTCAAAATTCTATTTTTCCTCTCACCTTTATATCGAATTAATCATCATTCATTATTACGTATATATTACCAAACCCGAGGGACCCCTTGTAGTACATCGCCCAGTTTTGCGGAATGTGAGTGCGGTTTTGACCTTGTTATGTTGCAGACGGACGATGTGTATTGATTAATGAAATGAATGCCTCTTTTGTGTTTCCGGGCACGAAACTGAAATAGTGATTAGACCCGTAGGTGAATTGCTTGTTAAAACCCGGGAGATGGTGTTCTCTGCCCGCAGGTCAGCGCCCCCAGACGGGACGAGCTTTAGGTCCCCAACATATGTTTGTAGAGCACGTCAGTGTGTGAGTGTAAGGGGAGAGGAAAGGAAAATAATGAAGTCACGTGGTTGCTGGCCTGTTTGTCCGGTACTGCCCCGATAATCGCCTGATGTTCGGAGAATCCACTGAAACAACACCAGGCGAATGCGGAGCAGTGCCCTAACAAACAGGCCACGGACCGTGCGCGATCTTTCCTTCCTTTTCCTTACCCTATTCTCACCTTTCACACACTTGTATTTATATGCACTACATTTCTACACATGCCGGGGGACCGGTCGGGAGCTTAGAGCTTGTCCCGGGTGGGACGATGTTTCCGCTGATGGGTGATATCTGGTTGGGGAGATTCCCCCTAGCCGACAGTACGTGGGCGCCAGATCACACCGTCCAATGGGGGAAGATCACCGAGGAAAATACATGCATTGCACTTATAGACCGGGAGCCAGCAAGAAAATCCACTATGATAAACTACTTAGAGATGCCGAAAATGTATGGCGTGGTCATAATCGACAATGAAATTCTTTTGCATTGTCGAAGAGCAAAACAGTAGCTTTGAGCTCGTAATACAAAGTGCATTAAAAATGACTTTGAATTAAATACGGCGTACAGTTGAGACGCCACATCAGTATGGCATCCAACTCCTTCACACGTTGGCTATCTAACGAACAATATACAACAAGCTGTGTAATCATTCCCCAATGGCATAGTGTTTTTCGACACATTCAAACAATCGTGCAGCGCAACGCTGACACCAACAGGGCGCCATACTTGCGTTTCCCTGTTCCTCGTAACACTGGCTAACTTCTCAAAAAGTTTTAGTCATACGTGGATTTTGTACCTGGCTCCCGGTCTTTTACGGGAATAATGACCTTAGCAGTTGTCGCGTCCGGAATCACTAATCAAGGATTCAATCAATCAATAGTGCATGTAAGTGTGTTTGTGTGTGTAAGTGTAGAGAAGGGGAAAAGAATGAAGAAGGAAAGAGCGTGCGCGCCCGCGCCCGTTTGTTAAGGTATTGCCCCGCATTCCCCCGATGATGATGGGAGGATCCGCGGAACGGCTGAGAGCCCCGATGCGTGTGTTGCAGGCGGGCGACGCGGTGGGGTTGACGGGGACGCCGCCGCAGGGCCTGACGCTGACGTGGCGCGACGTGAACGTGTACGCCCGCTCGCACTCAGGCTTCTTCCGCCGCCGCACCACGCAGCGCCGCCTCGTCTCGGACGGTGAGCCTTCTAACTACAGCACTGCTAAACTGCTGCGGAGCGCTGGGCTAATCCAGGCGCGGATCCACGGGGAGGGAAATGAGGGAAATTTCTCCCCCTAAAATTTTTCAGTAACTATTAATTTTAACTTGTCACGAAACTTTCAAGTAAAAATATTTCGGATAATCATTAAAACAAACAAAATAGTATCGCAGCGTGAGTTGAGTGTAGCCTGCCACAGTTTACAAAATCTGTAAAATGACACATTCGACCCAAATATTTTAAATTTCCCCTCCAAAATTTGTCTCTGGATCCGCCCCTGGCTTATCACGAGGGAAGCCACATCGCCAACAAAACATCCATTCTAATAAGACATCGCCCCCAAATCATCGATGATTTTAATCATCGATATTTTTAATACTGTAACCATAACATCGATGTTTAAAATTAAAATATCGATGTTAAAATCGAATCGATGTTAAACAAAACATCGACCCAAAACCATCGATTTTAATTTTAACACATAGAACACTAAACACATAACTCATAATTTTACATAAACACATTCACATCAGGGGTGGGTGTAATTTTACTTCATTTATCGAAAAAACCTCTTTAATTATTTTATACCCTTGTTCACTTTAGGTTAAAAAATATCAAATTTATGAATATCTCGAAATTATTATAAGCTTTTATTATGATGGTACTTCTTTCACTCAAGAATTAAAAAGATGCCATGTGATGGGGTGTGATGTGATTTGATTTGATGTGATGTGGTGCGATGTGATGTGACATGCGTGGAGTGATGTGATGTGGTGCGATGTTATGTGGTGTGATGTGGTGTATGTATGTGATGTGATTTTGATGTGATGTGGTGTACTGTATGTGGTGTGATGGGATGTGATGTGGTGTATTGTATGTGGTGTTATGTTGACTGATGTGATGTGATGATGTGCTGCGCAGCGACGGGGGCGGTGGCGCCAGGTGGCTGACTGCGCTGATGGGCGGCAGCGGCGCGGGCAAGAGCTCCCTCATGGCCGCGCTCGCGCACCGCCTGCCAGGTACGCCCATTTCTTCTGCCAGCGTATTTCAACTTCAGCTGTCTTTTTGAATTACAGATTGTCGGCTTGATTTTATCGCTGATATGATCGCTGATTTTATCGCAGATGTCACGTAAGTAGTTCTGTAAAGTGTACTCCTATCTGATCAATTCATTCATCACGATCCGTGACTCCGCTTGCCGTCTCGTCTCGTTCTCTTCAAAGTCCCCTCTCGTCCTGTTTTGTGCTCTACTGTCTTCTTTGTTACGTGCTATCCGTACTGTCCCGTCCCGTTCTGTGCCCTTCCGCTCCCATTCTGCTTTGTTTCATGTCAATGTTTTTACTTCAATATATTCATTTCCTGGTCAATTTGTTGTGTCCTGTAAATTCTTACTGTGTTCAATGTAAAGAAGACGAGAGGCACTGATGCTCGAAACTATAAGATTTTTCTCTAGTTGCAACTATAGATCGCAAAATATAGCGATCACGCTCGAAAAAGACGATTCTCTATGCATATAATAAAGGCAGATAAACTATTCAGTATTCAATTGTAGAATTCAATACAGTACACACAGCTAATAATTCACGAAGGTCTGATTACGTTTATTAGGAATTTTTCCCTAGCAAGTTAGGACCATAGTACTGAACATTGATTTTCTTGGAAATCATCCAAACTATAATTCCCATAGAGAGTAATTTTCCAATTGCGGCGCAGTCTGAATGACTTGAAACTTTGGGCGCATTTTCAAGACTCAAAGCACCGTTGTGGACTCGGGATGCCACTAGAGTAATTTGTGAACAGCGAGTGCACAGAAGTCTTTACGGGCGGCTTGCGTGCTAAGGTTCCGACCGCCTAAAATAGGGTGTAATCGCAGGGTCGCGCGCAATACAGGCCTCATAAATTGCACTCCAATTAAGTCAATTCAGAAATGTTTGTTTCTTTTAGCTCGTATCCAAAAGAAAGTAGATTTTTCTTCAGCAATACTGAGAAATGTGATCACCATTTCGATTCACTTTAAGCACAATCTTCTGGACACTATTAAAAAAGATAACGACTAGAAAATACTGTAAAATACTGTGCAATAACATCAAAACAGTTGTAAGAAACAGTTGTTCATGTTATTGAGGAGAAGACAGCGATTTGTGTTTGTTTGTTGTTGTTTTTTTTTGCATAAAGTGACACATCCTGAATTTGCAGCACTCATGTCTGTTGAAGTTGATTTATTAAATTATGAAAAAAAACTCATAAACATCAGTTTTTAGAGTGAAGCGTACATCATTCTGCATGTACCCATGTAAAAGTCAAAGGTTAGTACGAGTTCGCAGACGTCGTGTTGGAGACGCGTTGGAGGTGATGTTGCAGCTGGGCTGACGGCGGACGGGGACATCCGGGTGAACGGACGGCCCGTGGGGGATTTCATGCATCGCCTCAGCGGCTACATGCACCAGGAGGACCTGTTCGTGGCGGAGCTCACCGTGCGCGAGCACCTCACCTTCATGGTAAGTCAGCGGCCAGGCACCAACAGTGATGCGAGGTTGGGGAGAATTATCCTCCCGAGGGGCCCGGGGAAATATGGCCCGGTGGCGGCAATGAGGGCCGGGGACGGCGATGAGGGCGGGGGACGGCGGAGGGGGGGGGGGGGCGATGAGGGGCGGGGGACGGCGATGAGGGGCGGGGGACGGCGATGAGGGGCGGGGGACGGCGATGAGGGGCGGGGGACGACGATGAGGGGCGGGGACGGCGATGAGGGGCGGGGGATGGCGATGAAGGGGTGATGGCTATGCGGACCAAGCGATGACGGTGATAGATGGGTGATCGTGAAGAGGAACGAGTGATAGCGAAAGAATCTAGTAATTGCGATGAGGGCCGGACGTTGGCGGTGAGAGCCGGACGTTGGCGGTGAGGGTTGGATTATGGCGATGAGGGACGGGTGATGGCGCTGAGTACCGAGGAGGAGTGACGAAGATGAAAGCTGGGTGACGGCGGACGGACATGAGGGCCTGATGGCTATGAGGTATGAGTGACGGTGATGGGAAGTGACTGCTGGCACCAACAGAGGGTGGGCGATGGTGATGAGGGTCGAGTGATGGGCGATGAGAGTCGGGTGATGTCGGTTGTGATGAGGGGCGGGCGATGGCGACGAAGGCAGGGGGATGAAGTCGCCGGCGGTGTGTGTGCTTAGGCGCGACTGAGCTGGACCGTCGCACGCGTCCGTCCTGAGAGGTGATGGTTATGAATGGCGGGCGATGGCGATGAGGGCCGGTGGTGGTGATGAGCTACGAGTGATGGAGACGAGGGCCGGGTGTTGGCGAAGATGGAAGGAATGTAAGTGGTGAAAACCAGTTAGTTGATGCGGGGCGGCAATGGCGATGAGGGCCGCGTGACGGTGATGAGAGCCAGATGGCAGTGATGAGGCCGAGTGATGGCGATGAAGGCTGAGTGATGGGGGTGAGGAACGGGCGAAGGCCACTAGGGCCGGGGGACGATGTGGGTGCTTTTAGGCGCGGCTGCGACTGGACCGTCGCACCAGTCCGCCGTGATGGCCTGCAGATGGTGATGAGGAACAAGTGATAGTGATGAGAATTGAGAGATAGTAATGACGGGCGGGCCGATGGCGACGAGTGACCGTGATGAGAAGCAAGTGCCGAGGCGGGCGATGGCGGCAGGAATGCAGTCCGGCGCGTGCTCATTAGGCGCGGCTGCGTCTGGACCGGCGCGCACGCGCCCCGCGCAGCGCCGTCGGCGCGTGGAGCAGCTGCTGCGCCAGCTGGGACTGCTGGCGCGCGCGGACACGCGCATCGGCGGCGGCGGGGCGGCGGGCGCGGACGGCGCCAAGGTGCTGTCTGGCGGCGCAGCGCAAGCGCTCGCCTTCGCCACCGAGGTGAGCGCCACTACTCATTCATTCCGCCCGCGGGAGACGGGGAGGCGCCGGGAGGGGCCTTGAAAGCGCCTTGAAAGCGCAAAGGCCTAACAAATGCTTTAAATCATTAAACCCTTCCTTTTAACGAACGATTTCGGCATATTTATCGCACGCGCCAATGCGGAAAGCGGCTCTGCCGCGGCTGCGCGTACGCGAAATGCTGAACGAAATAGATCGTCAGAAGGAAGTGGTGTAAATCGTTTTTAGTCAAAAGCGCCAACCAGTGACCATAATTAAAAAAGATTAATTTTAATATTTATTAGTAATATATAATAATATATTACTAATATTTATTTAGTAATATATTAGTATGAAATATTACAATGGAAATAAATAATTATATTTTTAATAATTTATTTCCATATTCCAATTTATTCAATAGTGCCTCTTGAAATTCGCAAAAGTTTGGTTTAGGGCAAATTATTTACTCTAATTTCTACTCAATATTCTACCCTCTGACCATGTTTGTTCATTTTAACTCTAAAAATGTTCCAATTCATGTTGCATTATTGCAATGCAATTACAAGATGTGCTCAACGTATTTACTTTTCTTAGAAGGGAAAGAAATAAATGACTTTCGGTTTACATCTTGCTACTAGACGGTAAATTTCCACGTCCTGCAAGTTTGAATCAACTGGGATGTTTCCACTTCTTTTTAAATTCCCTGCTTCAAGTGGCTACTACTACAGTGGTCATTACTTGTCTTGTGTATTATTTCTGTTTGGTTGGCCAGGACATGATAACTCCAATATCACATTCAGATGTAACTCTAAACTATTCCACACCATCACCAATTTTAAACGGGTTGGAAACTATCTTGGCAGTTCTGATCCTTAAACTTTATTTTCTATATACTGTTTTGAACGTTTCCAAGATGCTTTCCAATTCATTCAAAAAATAAGGGTGGGGAATGTCTAGAGTTGTATCTCAATGCGCTTTTGTAGTTACCACATTTGAGACAAAAGAGCAGAATTGTGAATTTATCTATATTACTAATTTCCAATGAGCTGAAATTCAAAGCAAACTTACAGCCTCGACCCCGTAATGGTGTTGTTTAGATACGCAAGAAATATCGGAAAAATATCCAGAAACAATGAACAGTTGAGATTATGACTGAAAATGCAAATATTTGATTTATTATTCCGCCTTTTCTCGGATTGCGGGTACCGAGTGAATTCTCGTTATCAGTATGTCATTGCTTGCGACATAGTGGACATCATGCGACAACAAAACTCCAAGGACAGACCTTCCGCCATTAAATATTTGATACTCACGAGTTGCGTTATGAAACAGCATTTTCTTTTATTCTCTTGGTATGTAAAGAATAGTTGTGCTGCCTTCATACTATATTACGTTCTGGTAGTATTCAAATTATTTTCCTTCAAATTCAAATTAATTTTGTTCTTATAGTATTAAAATATTCAATTTATTGCCGGGATAAACGAAAGTATTTTATTTGTTTTTTTGCCGGGCGCGTGCTACTTTTGGTAAACCATTTCGAATGGTTTTGTTCAGCGACATTTTTGCTGTGTAGGCGATTAATTAATTTTTAATCACAATTCACGCTATTTGAATACATATTTGTAGGAGTTTTCGAGTTATGTGGAAATTCTCTAGAGCAGGGCCGCTCAAGCAGAGCAAATCGGCAGCGCGGAGCCGTGTTGTCAGCCGAGAGCGGGACACGGGAGCCGGAGCGTTGCGCGCCTTGCGATAGACCACTGTCACAGTGTCCCCGGTAGACTCCAGTCGCGAAACATGGACGTCCACGCGAGCACTTCACAGACCAAGCATCTACACCGACAATTTTCAATGCAGTATGGGAAGAACAGTATCTTTTTGCCGACTACGGCATGCTATGCCAAATGTTTAGTTTACATAAAGGGTTCAATCACGTGAAGAAGTTAATTTGCAAAAACATTATTCATTTATCATGCCGATGAAAATGACAAGTAAGCTGAAGAAGAACAAAAGAAGTTTTCAATGTTCGAAAAACAATGCCTCACTAGAAGTAAGTTTTTAGATGTATTTTGATGTTCTTATGTTGTTTTGACAGTAAAATAACACAACAAAAGAGTTTAATTTATTGCATATCGATAATACAACGTGAGCGGTTTCGGAAAAGAACTTCCCACAAAACCGTTTTCCAAACTGCATCGTAATGCTGCTCGATTGTTAAGTACGTTTGGTCAACATACAACTGTGAGCAATTTTTTGCTGCTTTGAAAATTTGTAAAATCCCGAATGAGAAGTACAATTACAGATCACAATCTGAAATGCATGTTACGGGTCAATAGCACCATGTCATCTCTTCCAAATATAGAAAGTACATTGCGAGAAAAAAAAACACTTAAAAGGTGTAATTAGAGTATTTGATTTTGCGATCAACTTCATTTTTTAATTTTAATTTCCTTTACTTTTTAGTATTTTTATTACTAGTTTATTTTAATCACAATTTTTTGTGCAACCTTTATAATACTTTTCATATTCAGCAGCATGATAAACTGTGTAAATTCACCGCTATTAAATTTCTTTATGTTATGAGCACTTTTTTGCAACTAAATAATGGGCATTGCCGGCGCAATCTACAAAAAGAAACTTTTCTTTCATGCTGCATTGCAAATTGTCGTTTTTTTTAATTTCCAAATTACACTAATACGTATATATCTAGAAAACTGTTCCAATTAATGTTACAAAAGTATCTTACTGTTTTTTTCTATCGTAATACCCTTTCCCAGAGCTGTGAGATTTTTTCATTCCGAACAACGGAACATGCCCGCGTAATACCCGCAAAAATTACCCACGTAGAAATACGACGCGCACCCACTGTGCCACATGCCGCCGATCGATATTTGATGACGTCATTTGCTCTTTCTGCGGCGAAAGAGAAAAGAGCACGGGAGGCTTCCTCCTCGGAGCAAATGGTTGAGCGGCCCTGCTCTAGAGGGAAACATCTACCAGTAGAAATATTTATAAAAGTCTGTAGATGTTTATCTTCAAATATTTATGAACTAAAACATACAAAGTGAAAGTATTGTATAAATTAATATTATCATGCATGAATTAATTTTTTTTGCGTTTAAAAATATATTTTGCTATTTTCAAAATAACTTTCTCCAATAATTTATGATAAGATCTTGATGAAATTGATTTCTCTTTCTACATGTTTTCTGGACACAATTTTTAATCAAACGTTTTCGAAACAAGTTCAAATTTATGTAAAAATTCCATTTTTAATGGAAACCTTATGATCAGTCGTATTGAGACACAGGCTCATTTTTCTCAACTACATCAAATAATTGTTCAACTTCCAGTATACGAAATTCACGTGTTTTGATAATTCATTTGGAATTGTGAGCGGAATTCAGATTTAAACACAATAGAGCATGTGTGTTTACATCGGAACTTACAGTGCATAGGAAATGTCAATCATAACCTTCCCTATAAACCACGTGATTTCGCAATTCGAAGATAGACGAGTCAGAGATACCGAAATCTCACGAGTGGGAGTTGCAAAAACCTTCGCCCCCGGTGGGCTCGAACCACCAACCTTTCGGTTAACAGCCGAACGCGCTAGCCGATTGCGCCACGGAGGCTGACGATCGCTAGGAACCCTCTCCATTTTGCCCCTGTACATACTCCGGCTTGCTAAAAAGACTAGTGGTTCTTCAATAGCGCATACATTCTTGCGTTATTTCTAACTTTTGCTGTTTGAGAAAATTCAATAATTTCAATGAAAACAGGCCAGTGCCATTCTTTTAAGCGTCCCTTGTTCTATCCGTGGAAAAATATAAGAAAATTTGGAGCGGTTTTTGAGAACTGTTTTTTAAAATTTACATTAACTTCAAGCATAACTCATAACTCAGTGCTCTTGTTTCTTCAAAAAATTGTACACGTCTTATTTTAGAATCTATTTTTAGAACAGACATTTAAGAAAAAATCTTTATCTTTAAAATTGAAATGTTAACTATTCGCAATTTTCAAAAATTCAAGAATTTGCCGGAAATGCGACAAGCATAGATTTTTTCCCGCCCTTTCATGCATGCGATAAAAAAAATTAAAGAAAAACGTGTGTCCATTTTTAGAAAAAAATGTTTTACATAGTCCCTGTATTTCACGCAAAACACTCATATACTTTCGGAGAATTGACCTTCTTTCAGTATGTCTTTAGGAACAGATATTAGAGCAACATCTATATTGTAGTTGTAGAAAGACGGCGGAAAATGGATCTTTTGCAATTTTCACTTTTCCGTATATTTTCCACTATTCGTTTAGTATAGGGAAAGCTATGTAATGCTGCGCGAAAAAACGGCAGATTTTTGGCAGAAAAACTCTTATTACAGGGCCCTGACAACGAAAAAGTGGATAAATCCAGTTTATAAATTAATAAAAAATCTTCTAACACGTGGTGCAGCCAGAATCCCTATTTTGTGGATCTTGATACCGAAAAACCAATTGAAAGCAGAACGTCCGTCCGTCCGTCCGTCCGTCCGTGAACAACGCTAGCGACTAAACCGTTCAGCCGATTTTCTCCAAAATTGATACCTCCGATCGATCTGAATGATCTCGCGGTCTCTTGAATTTGAAACCGATATTTTAATTTTGGAGAGTACTTTATATGAAGCCCCTAGGGCATTTTCAAAATTTTCAAAAAATTGTCGCCACCAATTTTGACAAATTTTGTATTTGGATAGTCTGAAGGTCATTTAAGCGTAATTCTCATGTTGGTTGAAAACTCTGATTTTTCGAAAATTGAAAAAATTCAAAATTTTTTCGGCGTCTTCCTACAACAATTATGAATATACATTTTTTTTCTTAACGAAATGTGTTCATAAAAAATAGATCTTCAAAAAAGGTTATGTTCAATTTTCCAAAAACATAAGTATTTTTTCGAAAAATTGTGTCAAACATAGATGATTTTTTTATTTAAACAATTTTTTCTTAAAAACCGTTCACAAACGTTTTTATTAAATTGGGACCTGAGATAGCATACAGGAAGCTTAAGAGAATGACGTGCGGTTTCATGTCCGTTGAAATGCCTGATTTTGGATCAAAATTCGAGATACAGTTTAATACAAAAATGTGGAGATATTTTTGAGAAACTTTTGAGAATGTCGTAAAGACTTTTTGTAAATTATGCCAAAATTAAATTATCATTTCAAACTCAAGGGCCCGGAGTTCTCAATCGAAGTATATCAATTTAGGAGAAAATCAGTTTCACGGTTTGGGCACCAGCGTTGACCACAGATAGACGTTTTGTCGTCAATGAATATTTCGATATCAGAAGACCCACTGAACTACTTCTGACTACACACGTTAAAGGAACGTAATATACAACATATTGGAAAATGATTTATCAACTTTTTCTTTACCAGGACACAGGAATTAATTTTTTCCTGTCGAAAAATTGCCGTTTCTCCAGCACTATTTCTCTTCTTGTGAAAAAGGGCAAGAAAGTTAAAGAAAAAATCGCCCCCGGGTGGGCTCGAACCACCAAACCTTTCGGTTAACAGCCGAACGCGCTAGCCGATTGCGCCACGGAGCCGTGATGAGGTGAAGAAATTCGCCCATGGCTTGGTCTACTGCGCCGGTTTACAACCAGGTACAACCAGTCTACCTGCACCGGTTTTAGAGATGCATTTTTGTTCATTCAGGAAATTCATTCATTCTCCCCCCTGAAAGGGTGACGCTTTCAAACTTCTCTTCGACATCCTTGAAAATACTAGCAGTTGCTCACAAGCAGAATTGGAAGAGCGTGGATGTTCAATTTTGTGTCAATTTTTTTAGGCAGTTACGCTACAAACCCGTGTGGTGTTAAAAAAGTTGGGTGGATATGGCTCCATAGCAGACAATTGTATCCCGGAGTCGTGCAAAATAATTTGAAAAATAATGAGACCTTTCTATTAAAGTTTTGCATTATTGTTGGAAAATTTCATATTTTCAATACGTTTGTTCAAATGCTGTATCGTTTTTTAATACAGTAAACCTTCGTAAGCACGAATTCCCATTATACGAATTTCGACGTAATAGAAAAATGTGGGTCCCGTCATGGCGCCAATAATAGTGATACATGTAATAATCCATTAATACGAATTTTTTATAATACGAAACCGGTTATTTCGGTCCCTTAGAATTCGCTTTTAACGAGGGTTTACTGTGCCATTTCAACTACTGTTGCAGTATGTTTTATATTACGGAAGAAATTCCTTGGGTAACAATATTTAATTCCACCCAATTGAATCCAGTGGTAACTGTTTTACGTTATATTTCCTTACGATGTTTTGATAAATTTTCAGGAGTTGTGAATAATTTCAATGTCATTTGCTATATTTATAGACTAAATGTAAAATTCACTCTTTTTCAACTGCAAATGTCTTAACAACCAATTAGTTCACAATATCTTATTTTCGAAGGCTTTAACTGCTTATCCCTTGCCGCAGTCTGCTATCCAAAGAAAGGGCGATTTCAGAAAATATTCAGAAGGACCCATTAAAAAATCAAAAATAACAGTTACCATTTAATTTAATTTACATTCATGACTTTATTATTTATATTCAGTAAACATTGAACTTTTGGATCAATAATTATAATGTTTCCAACTTTGAAAAAATTTTATGTTTGTGTTAACCTAACGTTTCATCCATCATTGTGGACTTCTCATAGCTAAAATAAGAATATTTTAGCTATGAAGGAAATTCACAATGTTTGATGAAACTTTTTGTTTAATAATAAGTTGTTGAAAGCTGAGAACATTGATTCACAAAGTTAATATCAACAAAATGTCTTAAGTTTTGTTTATTGTATCAATCAGTGAAACCATCGACAATATTTAATGTATACATCAGGTACTTTCAATTTGAATATTTTAACTTTTAAACAAATATTGTAAATAAACATCTAAGCAATATTTTCATATTTCTATTAATACGTTTTTTACTGTCATGTCTATTAGCTGTTTTTAAACTCTGAGACTGCCTTTAAAATATTGTTTTTATAATACGTTAATAGTTAAAGCTATGAAATACATTGGCGTACAATACATTGCTTTCATCGAGTGTATGACTGTTTAAAAGTGTTTTTCCATCCCGTAAATTTTCGAAGAGGGGGCTTGCTCGCATGATCCAAAGATGTTGCGGTCGCAGATGCTGACGGACCCGCCGCTGCTGTTCTGCGATGAGCCGACGACGGGGCTGGACGCTTACAGCGCGCACAAAACTGGTGCACATGATGCAGCGGGTGGCGCTGCAGGGCCGCACCGTGCTCTGCACCATCCACCAGCCGTCGTCCGAGCTGTTCGCGCTATTCCACCAGCTGGTGCTCGTCGCCGACGGTCGAGTCGTCTTCATCGGCGACGCGCCCAGCGCGCTCGACTTCTTCGCAGGGTGAGCTCACTCCCTTCACCACCCTCCTCTCCCTCACCACCAGCCTCTCCCTCACCACCCTCCTCTCCCTCACCACCAGCCTCTCCCACACCACCAGCCTCTCCCTCACCACCAGCCTCTCCCTCACCACCAGCCTCTTCCTCACCACCAGCCTCTCCCTCACCACCAGCCTCTCCCTCACCACCCTCCTCTCCCTCACCACCAGCCTCTCCCTCACCACTCTCCTCTCCCTCACCCCCTCCTCTCACTCACCCCCCTCCTCACCCCTCAGCTCACCCACCCCATCACATCTCACCTTATTGCACCTCCCTCGCCTCAACTTCACTTCTCCCACTCCACTACCCCTCACCACACCTCACCTCACCTCACCTCATCATCCTCCTCTCACACAACCCCAATCCCACTTCTAGCGCCCGGATGCTCTGATCGGTAGTTCCTGTGATTTCTCGATCACACCAAGCGAATGCCGGAGCAGTACCCTAACAAACGGGCCACGGACCGCACGCGATCTTCCCTTTCTCTTCCTTGTCCTATTCTCACACCTTATATACACACACTCACACACACACTTACTCTAACATGCACTTCACTACCACACATGCCGGAGACCGGTCGGGAGCTTACAGTTTGTCCGGCTGGGCGGTGCCCCGCTGGTGGAAGATACCCGGTTAGGGAAAACCCCGCTAGCCGACGGTAGGTTGTCGTCGGATCTCGTCTTTCAGCGAGGAAAGATCACCGCCACCTCCCAAAGAAGAAACACACTACACTTACGGGACTACTGAGCTAAATAGTTGACGCGCCCGAAATCACGAACAATCAATCAATCACAACCCCACCTCATCTGATCACATCCCACCTCACCCCACCCCACACCACCTCGCCTCAGTTCACGTCGCCCATCCCAACCCGCCGCACCCCTTCTCATCCCAGCTCATCTTATCAAAACTCAATTCACTTGAACTTCCTCCTTTCACCTCAACTCACCTCTCTTCTCCTCGCCCACCCCACTTCGCCACATCTCACCCAACCTCATCCCATCTCATCCCGCTTCATCTCACATCATCCCACCTCACCTCACCCCACCTCCCCTCGCCTTCCCCTTTCCCCCTCCCCTTTTCCCCTCCCTTTCCCCCTCCCCTTTCCTCACTTAACCCACGCCACCTCATCTAATCCCATCTCACTTCATCTCCTTCACACTACCGCACCTCACCTCACAGCGTGCCCACAGTGAGAAAGAGGACACGGAACAGACAAGACTGGATTAATATTAAACAGACAAAGCTTGTCGCAAGTTCTTGGAGAATCCACGTTTAAGAGATTCTCAATAGTTAAATCTTTTAATTGTTCATATAAGTTTAAATATCATTAATGGTTAAAATATTGCCGACTCGGTGGCCGAGATCAGTAACGTGCGATCGCATTAGTATCTGTTCGTGGGATCGCGCGTTCGAGTTCCGAGAAGACATGTGTTTTTTACGTGGGTTGTGGCTTGCTGAGCCGTTCCACCCATCTTGCATTAACACTTCCCAGGTAATCCCTCAGATTTTCGCCCGCGCGGCTGACCTAGGAGCATGCGGTTCAGGCGTTAAACCTAGATGGGGCCATTTCCTGAGTACCTTCTCTCCTACCGGTAACAGTGTAGCAGGCGCCACCAGTGGCGAGCCGTACGGTTCTAAGACTGCATTCACACGGAGCCATTCCGTGGCGCCACTGAAAAAAGGCAGAATCCCTTCACACGCAGCCACCGTCGAGCGCAAGTGACGCGAGAAAGGAAGGTTTCATGAGCTTTTGTTATTTCACTTCGCTGTGGGCGCCGGAGGCCGCAACGCAGCCACTGGGTAAAAACAGTTTGAGTGGCGCGTCCGAGTTGTCTAGTGCGAAGGCTTGCATTTACAACTGTGTTCTTCTGGTAGAGGCGCTAGCGCACGTCTGCGCTGGTGGTAGTGGGAGATCGCCGCACGTGTGATTATCCCATTCAAACCAATGCTTTCTAAGGTCCGATTAAATTAAGAAGATGATTGACAGTTCTGTGTGACGTCAGGACGCCTCTCCCGTTTCCATGGCAGCTGCCAACCAGAGAGACAAAACGTGACGTGTCAGGTCGCTCAGCTGCACTGCCGAACACGGCGAAACATTTGAGCATCGCACACCGACTTCCCTGCCGCCGCGCCGCCCGCGTTTCTGCCTGTGCTGCGCGCGCAATGTGTACTGTGTTGTGATGAGTTGCGTTGAGGTTAGGCTTTTGTCGTATTTTTTTACACTTTTACACGTATTTTTGAAGTGTTTGTTTCGTTTCCCGGTAACAAGTGCTCAGTGGTTTGTGACCCTGGCAACGTCGCTCCCCTCCACTCACAAATGTCAATCACCTTCTTAATTAATCGGACCTTAGCTGACGCGCCAAAAGCACTGCTGAGAGGCGTCATGTAGAGGGATCTTAAAGATCAGAGGCGGGGCGCTCCTTAGGCGCGGCCATGGTCCCTCGAAGAGGAGCGTCCATGGTCTAAATGTTCAATTACTCGTAATATAGACATATAAGAACCGCTGAAGAAAGCGCGAACATCGACGCTATCATTTGTAACATTACGCGCCTGCTTGCGTCTTGCGAACGAATGCAGCAGCCACGCACGTCTGAAGTATCGTTGGCAGCAGTTCGTAATTTAGTTGCTGTAAGAAGGTGATACAGGAGAGCGCGCCGCTGTAATGGTCTCCACCTATGGTAGTTACAAGGCCCTGGCTATAGACCGTGGCGGCGTGTGAAGGGCCTGGCGCTGCTCGG
>JAHLJT010001218.1:0-31253 GCA_031308135.1 Acheta domesticus
ATTCTTTAATTTTATTAACGTAATATTTTGGTTCTACTATTAGGAAAGTCGAAAATTTGAGAAAATTTCAAAATAAAATGTACGTTCGTCCGGTCATAAATGCGTAGCTCGCACGAGTACGTGGCAGAGATCGAAATAGCTAAAGACCAGACCAAGAAATAGAAAATAATACGACATTATGACGCTGAAAAGGCATTGGACAATCTTTTTTTCACTTTTCCCTATTTTCACTTTTCTCAAGTTATTTTGGGTACTTGTACCCTTCTCCATGTCCGCTCTTCATTATCGTTAGAGAATACCAAACAGATGACGGGATGACTTACTCCAAAACAGAAAACATGAAAATATGGATTGACCGTCAAAATAACAGAATTTTACACATGACATCAGGTTTGAGTAAATGCAAAGAAAATTGCTTACAATGTTACTGTGATGGAACTGCTCACAAAATGGAGCGCCGACACACTTATGGTGTGACAGTCGTCCCAAGTCGCAGGAGGGGACACGCGCTGAATTTATTTAATAAGGGCGCCAAGCGCATGCCACTTAACCTGCTTAATGGTCGCCGCGTTGAGCGTCTCAGGGAGTGAGCGCCCTGGGTCGAAGGGTTGCATTTGTGGTTTCTTAAGATTTAGAATAATAACACTTTGCTATGGTATTAATTGGTTCACCACCAAATGGCGGGGACTAATTTATTCAAAAAATTAAACGAAGAGAAACTGTTCAGGTTGATGCCTGGGTTATTGTCACTTTAGTAGCCGATAATGAATGATGGTGATGACAACTTACAATCTGTGATGTTAGATGGTAATGTCACCGCGACTGGATTGCTCGCCGAGCGACGGAGAAGTGTAGTCGGACCCTCAGGAGGCGACGCCGGAACGTTGCAAGGTTGGCCTCCGATTGCCTCCGGGGTGATGACTCCGGCGCACGGGACGTCGGCGGTGGATGACCGGGCCGGCGGTCGCGACGTGATGCTCGCGCGCGTCTCAGGCCGTCACAAAACGACACCTGGACCGCGTATGACGCTCGAAGCCAAACTTTGGCTATTCGGAATTAATTCCGTGAAGACCGGGCAAGTTTCGCAGTGGTCGGCTCAGTGTGTGCCTTACCCACTGCTGCTGTTCCCTTTCTACCGCAGGTTTCATTAACTGACTAATATTCGGTGGCTTTCTTAACTACCACTGTTAATCTACTCAAAAACTTTACTTGTTGGTTTCTATCTCCATACGACTTCCCCTGCACACGACGTCCTCTCTAAGCGTCTGTCGCCCGTCCTCTCTCTGGCCTCGCTCGCCCGTCTGTCCCTTTCGTTTTTCGAAAAAATCTCAAAGTGCTCACGTGCTTCCTGCCTAGTGATTTTATTGGTCGGATTTGAACTTCTCGAACCTTCTATTTCATCAACGTGCCTTCTGGTTGTTCATTGCCGGCATTGTTAGGCCGGAGGAGCGCGCACGTGTCCCTTCTGCTTTGGCATGTGATGATTTTATAGGCTTTTAGAGGATTATTGAGCCGGGTGCGATCGCCAAGTCGCTAAAATGGTTGTTCCGGCTGGTCGATCATCCAGTATTGTTGGACAAGGGTAAGATTTATTGTTAGGGCTTCTGGAGAACTGGGCGCGTTGGGCGGAACTAAATCGGGTCGCGTGGACGCGTGGCCCTTTCCAACTTCCGGTAATTTGGCGTGACGCGGGGGTGAGAGGGTGCGATGGTCACCCGCGCATCGCGGTATTGTCAGAAAAAGGGTATAATTGATAGTTGAAAGTTTATGGGGGGCTTGAGCGGCTGGGCATTCTAATTCGGGGGCGCGTAGTTTCTTTCCTGCCGTCCGGTAATTTGGCGTGACGCAAGGGTGGAGGACTGCGATGGTCCCGACACATCGCATTACCCCCCGTACAATGAGATTAAAAAAACGCATGGGACATGTTTTTTTTTAATCTAAGAACAAAAAAAGGACATTTACAAAAATAGATGATAAATAAATTTGGGGAGCATGTGCCGACAGATGAAGCTGTGAAAACACAAAAACCTGGCATGTCCAGAACGAAAATTAGGGGTTTCAATGACAACTCTAACATGATAAGACAATACTAGTTAATTAAGCAAAAGGATAAAATTAATGAGAGGAACAACACTAAAGCTATCTCTAAAAACTAGATGACCAATAAAATAGGACACAAAATCTTTAAGAAGTAATACAAACACATTAATGATAGAAAAATGAATGAAAATAATCTTTATCATTTTCAAAAATAAGAAATGGTGGGGGGCATTAGCAACACCTACTCCTACTCAAACTAAGAGCAAACTAAGCACTAAATAAGTAATTAAGAAGATAACATAGAGGGATAATTGGGAACAAAACTTAGAAAGACTGACAAATGAAACAATGCGGGGCACCTAAAACTAGTTTAAACGCTACTGCAAATTGAATAATTGTGCAAAGTGAAGAGCCAAAAGTGGGAACCCTGTTATCATTATTATATTTGACGCTCTTTTATACGATTTTAGAGGTATAAAAACAAGTGGGAATAATGCGACATTTGCAAAATAATAGAAAGCATAATAGTCAACAGTGGCCAAATTATTTAAAACACAAGAGGAGGAAAACAAAAATACAACAACACGATGGAGAATTGAAAATAGAATGGTAGACGTGAGAAAACAACCAATGAATTAAACAAAGGACTTGGGTTGCAAAACATTAAATTCATAATATCAGAATGGAATTCGTTTCATTAATTAAAGTCAATGGCTATAACTCTCGTCAACTCTCGACAAAGTATATCTAAGGGATATCTGAATTATTTCTCTCTCTTTTTAATCAACAACGACGTTCACTTATAACAATCACTTAACCAAAGCATTGAAGTAGTAGCGAACCCACGAAATTAATTAATAATAAGACGTGCCAGGGCAACCGGGCTGGATCCACAAGAATATAATTAAAATAAGGTTACCTAATCAGAGCGACATAAATGAGGGCTTTTATTCTTTCAGCCAATTAATCTAGTCTAATCTCTGAAAGGAACAAGGTTATAAAAATTGTGAGGACCAACCTCGGAACCATCTGTGCTACGTAAAGTGCAAGCGTTGGGGGCTACAAGCCTCATAATTTGGTAAGGACCTACAAATAAAGGAAAGAATTTACTAATAGGCCTTCAGGGCTGATTAGATACTCTGAGAGCTTTGATTAAAACTTTATCGCCGACTTTAAATAAATGGGTTTTACTCTTCTGGTGTTGTTTTCTCGTATCACCAGCTTTCTTTAAATTTGAGAGAATAATTGACACCGATCCTCAGGGAAATTGGAATTTGAGTGGCCATTTTTGCTAAATAGGAAACAATGGTTTCGGCTTCTTATTGAATTGAGCCTCGAAAGGTGTAATCTGGAAGATTCATGGGGGATGTGGTTAAGCCACGTATTAATCTTCGGTAGTAAATCGGGCCAAGCAGTATGCTTGTGAGAACATAAACCCGAAACAAACGTGATAATTCTTTCATGACTCTTTCGCTTGGGTTTGATCTCGGTGACCTAATAGAACAGAAGATTGTTTGGACACCTAAATCATTTAGCGATTGCTTTGCTGCCAAGGTCACTCGTGGAACTGCGTGCCATTGTCACGAGGAGGACACGCTGATACGTCCCACATTCTTTGAAGAAACCTTGCACTAGGTGTTTTAAAACAGGACTTTGCAGTAGGTTTAACAATAGGAAAACACTTAACATATTTAGTAAACACATCTATTAATTACAAATATGGTCCAGAACTGTGTTCCCATTTATTCCGAACCTGAGCGGTTTAACGGCCTCTGTGGTGGTTGACCTGGGGCTGTCGAAGGCGGCGCTAGAGAAGGGGCGCGGTTTGGCCTTGACCGGCATTGAAGGGAGGCGGAAAACTGGTCGGCGCCGGGGGGGAGGGGGCGGGGGAAAGTGCGGCGAAGGGCCGTGGTTAAAAGGACGCTCTTGACCTTGCGAATGGCGTGGGGAAATCCTCGATTCTGATTATTATTATTGCCATTACGTGGGCGTGAAGAGTTTTGACTCTGATTTTGATAAGAAGCGAATTGCACATTCGTTTGTCGAAATCGCCCAATAAGATCTGAAATTGCTCAAGATCTTTTACAAAACTAGTTTTAAGGAGGTTTTGAATGACATATGGATAATGACGAGTTAATAGCCACATAATTTCGTCGTCAGGGGGGGTAGGTTCGCGCATTGTTTAAGTGGGCAATGCGAGACACTGCATAAATCCGCATAGACATGTTACCATTCTGGTCCCATCTACCTTTAGCCAAATCCATTTTAAAATTGTATTGGGTGTTTCTATCCCAAAAACGATTAATAAATTTGGAACGAAAATCCTGAAAATCAGCCGGAACTGGTAACAATGTTTGGAACCATTCTTGGGCATGGTCAACCAACATTTGGGCTATAACCTTCGGTTTAGAAGATTCAGGAATGTGTCTCGCTAAAGCAAAATAATTTTCAACATTACGTAAGAACGTAATGGGCTGTTCACGCGCGATTACCAGAGAATTTTAAATTTTGGAGGAATTGACAGTGGCATAGCATTAACCGGGAAAGCTGAAATAGTCTTTTCCGCTACTTTAATTTTAGTTCGCCTATTTTGACTTCGATTCTTTCCGTTCCATTTCCGCCTGTGCCTGGATAACTAATTTTTGCTGTTTCAATTTTTATTGTTCAGGGAGTCGTGAAGTCCTTCAATCTTATTGTCAACCCCTTTTAGTTGCTTAGTCACCTCGCTTTCAAGTTGGAAATTTTGGATTCATTGTCTTTAAATTTTATCACGAGCCCAATGTCCCAAATTTAATTGCTTTTCTGAAACGGTTGCAATATCCTTGTTTATGCTGTCTTTAAAATTCTGTCATTTGTTGAACTGTTTCAGACTGGAGCGATTCGCATTTCTTTAGTTGGCCTGTTAAATGTTCGTTGATGTCAGAAATTTGCGTAGAATTATTTTCAACAGCAGAGGCGAGAGAGGCGATTTTAGTGCTCTGTTTATCGACCTTTGAATTAACCGAATTTAGTTGTTGAGACACTCACTTTGAAAAAAGGGTGAAATTAGTGAGGTGTTCGTCTAATCTACTATCAAGGGCACAAAAATTTCGAATCAAATCTGGAATTCAAGTCCTGAAATTTAGAATTTAATTCTTGACGATGTTCGTCAAATTGTGATCGAAATTGACAAAATTCTTGACGCTGTCGTCAATTTTGCGATAAGAGTGCTGAAAAATTGAGACATTTGGTCTGAGGGTGGCGTGCGGCGGAGCGGCCGCGGCGAGGGTAGGTCCGGCCTCGGCGGTACTCTCGTCTCGAGTACCTGCTCTAAAGAAACCCCGACAGTAGGGCGAGAACAGCTGGGGGCGTGAGCTCGGCAGGCGCGTCGGCGTTTGCGGGAGCGGGGTCAGAAACCTCGGGGTTTTGAATGGATTATTTTCAGCCATCGTGGAGCGAGCAATCCTCGAAGTGCGTAAGTACGATAATGACGCCTACAGCGCGTTACACATGAGTACACAACAAGAAACACAATAAAAAAAAAGAAAAGTACAAACAAAACACACACAATGAAATGTTAGAGGATAACACTGAGAAATAAACATAAAATTTCAAATAGAAAGTAAACACTATTAAGTAAACATATAATTGTTACGTGACGGAAATAGCACGTATAATGAAAAAGGAAAAAAAATAAAATAGAGTTCAATTAACCACACTTAAACACTATATGACGCATTAAGAAATTGTAAAAAGAAAATAACAATAAAATGAAATTATGCGTCGTCTGAAAAGAGAGTGAAATGTTCTTATAAATACACTTTGGGCTTCTAAGTTATGAGAATCACTGTAATACTCTGAGCATTCACTGATACAAAATATGTAAAAATTACCGGAAGTTCAATATAAAATTTAAGTCTCACACGCAAGCAAAGTGATTGAAAACCTCATAAAATACAAAATATCAAAAGAAACACACATTAAAACCAAATGCAATCTTCAGTTGGGCAATATTGAGCAAGCGTAAACGAACGGAAAATGGATAAGAAGAATTAGTGAGTTCAATAAGAAATACACAGGTGCGAGTAACACAAAGTAAAATACTAGTTAAAAACCACGTTGTGTGTCATTTTATGCTCTGCACGCTGCACAAGCTGAATTATACTGAACTGAAAAACAAACGAAGTTGGGGAACCCAATTTATGAGATGCCCGCTACACAATACAAAGTTCAATTATTCGTGAATAGAAAACCACGTTGGGTGTCAATTTATGATCTGAGTCTACACAAGCTCAATTATTCGTATAAAAAACAACCACGTTGGGCGTCCAATTTATGATCTGAGTCTACACAAGCTCAATTATTCCTATAAAAACAACCACGTTGGGCGTCGCGTCAATTTAGTGATGATGGAACTGCTCACAAAATGGAGGCGCCGACACACTTATGGTGTGACAGTCGTCCCAAGTCGCAGGAGGGGACACGCGCTGAATTTATTTAATAAGGGCGCCAAGCGCATGCCCACTTACCTGCTTAATGTCGCCGGCGTTGAGCGTCTCAGGAGTGAGCGCCCTGGGTCGAAGGGTTGCATTTGGTGGTTTCTTAAGATTTAGAATAATAACACTTTGCTATGGTATTAATTGGTTCACCCGACCAAATGGCGGGGACTAATTTATTCAAAAAATTAAACGAAGAGAAACTGTTCAGGTTGATGCTGGGTTATTGTCACTTTAGTAGCCGATTAATGAATGATGGTGATGACAACTTACAATCTGTGATGTTAGATGGTAATGTCACCGCGACTGGATGCTCGCCGAGCGACGGAGAGTGTAGTCGGACCCTCAGGAGGCGACGCCGGAACGTTGCAAGGTTGGCCTCCGATTGCCTCCGGGGTTGATGACTCGCGGCGCACGGGACGTCGGCGGTGGATGACCGGGCGGTCGCGACGTGATGCTCGCGCGCGCGTCTCAGGCCGTCACACGACACCTGGACGCGTATGACGCTCGAAGCCAAACTTTGGCTATTCGGAATTAATTCCGTGAAGACCGGGCAAGTTTCGCAGTGGTCGGCTCAGTGTGTGCCTTACCCACTGCTGCTGTTCCCTTCTACCGCAGGTTCATTAACTGACTAATATTCGGTGGCTTTCTTAACTACCACTGTTAATCTACTCAAAAACTTTACTTGTTGGTTTCTATCTCCATACGACTTCCCCTGCACGACCGTCCTCTCTAGCGTCTGTCGCCCGTCCTCTCTCTTGGCCTCGCTCGCCCGTCTGTCCCTTTCGTTTTTTCGAAAAAATCTCAAAGTGCTCACGTGCTTCCTGCCTAGTGATTTTATTGGTCGATTTGAACTTCTCGAACCTTCTATTTCATCAACGGTGCCTTCTGGTTGTTCATTGGCCGGCATTGTTAGCCGGAGGAGCGCGCACGTGTCCCTTCTGCTTTGGCATGTGATGATTTTATAGGCTTTTAGAGGATTATTGAGCCGGGTGCGATCGCCAAGTCGCTAAAATGGTTGTTCCGGCTGTCGATCATCCAGTATTGTTGGACAAAGGGTAAGATTTATTGTTAGGGGCTTCTGGAGAACTTGGGCCGTTGGGCGGAACTAAATCGGGTCGCGGTGGACGCGTGGCCCTTTCCAACTTCCGTTAATTTGGCGTGACGCGGGGGTGAGAGGGTGCGATGGTCACCCGACGCATCGCGGTATTGTCAGAAAAAGGGTATAATTGATAGTTGAAAGTTTATGGGGGCTTGAGCGGCTGGGCATATCTAATTCGGGGGCGCGTAGTTCTTTCCTGCCGTCCGGTAATTTGGCGTGACGCAAGGTGGAGGACTGCGATGGTCCCCGACACATCGCCCTACTTTTTTCTAGATTTCAAAAACAAAACCAGATTCAGTGGCGAACGCTGTTCAGAAAGAAATGTTTATCACGCTTTATCAGCGGAAGAACCATTTCCTATATCAGTCAGGGAAAGATACTTTGGGCATTGCTGGAGAATAAGCTTCACTCGAACAGTAAGTGCTACTGAATTCTATGTGTTTCGCAAAGAAAAGGAAAGTTGTATAATTATTTTGATCCCTCGTATTTGTGAAAATTCTCTGTTCTATTGTTTTCATTTGTACATACGAAATAGAAAATAATCGAAAAAAATTGACTTTGAAATGCGACCATACTGTGGTTAAATTTCGAATCCACCCACAATTTTTTCTTCTCAACATACTGCCTTTTCACCGGAAGAAAAAATTCAAGTTGTGGACAAAAATGGAAAAAATAAAATAAAATAAAATGTCTAGTCCCAAATTAATTTCAGCAGCTGAAATCGGAAAACACCGTACAGGAATGAAAGAGTACAAAACAGCTTTGTGCTGACTTTACCATTTTAAGAAATTGGTTCGCTAAGAAAATAGAAAATGCAGTAAGTTGACTCAGCCTCAATATTTTGTTTTCAGTTTCACGCAAAACGCCAAATGTAAACCTTACAAAACAATACAACATTTAATGATATTAACGATCTTTGTCTAAGGGCAAATCGGAAAACTAGGGTGTTTGTTTGGGGTTAATCATCCAACACATCGAGTATCTAGAGGGTGCAACAGCACAACTGATTCGCTCAGGTGTACATAAGGGTAAAAGACATTTCACCTTGCGTAGAAAAATGCAATGCAATACTACTGTACCACACGAAACAAGCTGCAGATCCTGTTCTCGTATCCTCATGAAATAAAAGCTACTCCCCCTCTTCCATCGCTATACAATAGCTAAGCACTTTGATTAGCTACCCTGGTTGACGCAACCCGCTCGTCATTTATGCGTAACACGGTTCATGTTGCTGTAAACATCATTCTCGCGATTCCACATTAATATTACCTGGGCCACCAATAATAATAATAATAATAATAATAATAATAATAATAATAATAATAATAATAATAATAATAATAATAAAGATAAGCTGACCCCCTTGGCGCAGACGGTTGCGACAGCCGTCGTCTGCGCCAAGAAGATACAGGTTAGAGTCCTGCATAAGCATGGTTGTATTTGTGTTTGACTCTTCATCCCTCATCATCATCCTATCACCTCGTAATTCATAATTCAAGGTGAAACAACCTTGTCTTACCAAGGGATACAGCCGAAAAAGCTGTTCCCCATAATTACCCACGTTTATCTTTCTCCATGATATAATACGACTGGGCCTCGGAAGAGATCGTGCAGCATGCTCAGTAATGGCCAACGCGCAAATAAATAATAATAATAATAATAATAATAATAATAATAATAGAATTGTTAATAATAACAGAACTGTTGACTTTGCTCAATGCTCAATACTCAATTTGATATGTGCTCTGTATTCACATATCAAATCATGACTTTCGTAGTACATTATTTCTCGCTTAAGAAGCCCCGAAACAGGGCTAGTAAAAGCCAATTATCCCTTACTCTCAAATGTATACCGACTGAGGCCCAAACGCCTCAATTTGTAACGTCGGCGAACTTGAATTTGATACGACGAAGAACGTTATAAAGAGCGTCCGTGATAAATTCAGCGCTCGTGGCCATGAGGACGGAGATACTGGCGAGGTCGTTGACTCCACGGGGACCGATTGAGCTCTAGTGGAGGCTCCTCGCCGCGTCTCTTGTGCCTCACAAGGAGGACTTAGGGCGTCCCTGGGCTCTCTCGGCCATCACGCTTCACCCGCACATTCTCCGTCGACACTGTGTGGGCCGAGGAAAATGCGCTTCCAAGCCTCTACAGCACGTTCCCCTTCACGAGGACGTAAACGGTTCAGATGACAGGCTCTTCTTCAAATAATGAAAGTGTTATACGATGACAATACCCTCGCGACGAGGGTAGAGAGAAGTGAAAAATCGCTACAAGTTAAATGTTACATATCTCTTTGCATTTCGCTTTCCCTACACCTTGTTTACTGACAAAAAAAATCAAATATACTAAGGCGTTAAGGTTTACTAGAGGATACTAGTGGTAATCTTACCCTTGAAAAATACAGTCAACAAAAAGCTGGCCAAAAATACTTTAAGCAGTGACCACAGCAGCAGATGTGTACAATTAATAAATATTCTTAAGTATCCACCTTGGTTCTACTAACAGTGGTATTTGGTTACTGATTTGCTATCAACAACCGACGTAGGAAAAAATAACATTATTATTAAATTTGATTTACTGTGCATCTAGTCAAAATTGACAGTTCGTAAGCTGAAATTTGATAATTCTGCTTCAACAACCACAATTACCCTCGTTCACAGGGATTACTATGGCGTAGAAATAAGATATGTAATATACTAACAATTATCCGTCGAAGTATTTCGAAGTATAACCCATTGCCCCAGCGCGTAATGGTAGTAAAAACACAGTCTTCATTACAGCACAAGACTGGTATTTAGTTTAGGAAGAGAAGTAAATTTATTTTAAAAATTCATAAATTGCATTTATGACAATGTTGAACGTACATTATTATGACTCTCTGAGGTTATTAATGCCGCTTGTCGAGCGGAAGACAGAATCGTGTTCCAAGGTTGGGTCGGTCAACGAATCAAGGTTGCGACGAATCACGACGCCAAACAGGAACAACGAGGCCGTGGCAGGCCATCTGGGATCTCAGCAAGTGCTCTCGGGGATCAATTTGGCATATACCGAGCCATGCCCATACCATCAGATCGTTGAGAAATAAAACACACAAGTTTAAAAAAGAAATTTACACCTAACTTTGGAAACGTTGATACAGATGAATTAGTCTAATAAATTCCTTGATGCATTTAAACTTACAAAAAGCATACCGGAAAAAAAAATTAAAACTACCAACTAATGCCAACCAGCTCCGGTCTCTCCTACTATTACCGGTATCAGGACAATCATAAGTGCCATAACAATTTAATCTGTATTCTCTTAACGTTTTATTTTTACACTGCATTTCCTGAATGAATTGATACTTGGATGCATCTGGAAGAACCCTATGAGATTCTGGTCTGGGTGATACACCTTTAGTAAAAGCACGAGTGAAAAGGTGGCACTTGCTCCCGGCAGAGCAGAAAGGCCGGAATTCCTTTCCAGAAGACTGCACCCTCTCGCAAGAAAGGGCAGAACAATATTGTGTGTTTGTGTGTGTTTATATATATTATATATATATATATAGTATATATAATATTATATATATATATATATATAACACCACGAGGATGGAAAGTTCCGGTATCCCGTGCATTCGCTCTAGTTTTCTAATGGCGTTTAAGCCCAAAACACTTGATCCAGATATAAACCGATATAAACCTAGGTTTGTTTATATTACATAGCAAAGTATTAAGTTTCCAAATTGTCATTTGTTTTAGTTTTAGAATCTGAATTCAAATGTTTGCATCTGCATGTAAGTGGTATTAGCATTAAAAGACTTTACTGCCTTATATTCGCTATATCAATTTCGTAGAATGCCACATTTGCCTGAAAATCAATACTCAGGAGGCGAAGAAACTTCGAGGGGATGCGTTGAATATAGACTGCTGGCTAATGGACGTAACAGTCTGTAATTTCAAAGACAAAATCACATCGTCGACAAAAGAGAAAAGGAACTGTAAGTGTGTACTTCCAGTCTCTCCCAATATCACACTTACCGCAGCACCACGGTATCTTCTAACGCCAGTAGACATTAGTCAGCAAAAAGGCATAGGGATATCAATGAGTAACATCAGTAATACCGTTATTTTCTTTACAAGCGCACTGATTAGTTTCTTCTCGCACGCTATCCTGGCGTTAAGAACAGTGCAACATCAACACAGCCTTCTTTTTCCAAGGAAACGAAACGCTCGCTTCAAAAAATATGCGCCTGAACGCGCGCTGTCAGTGCGGACCTGTTCCTCGCACGCTGTTATTATCGAATACGAAGGATACCTGCCAAGACGAGAAATCTACCCGAGGTGACACCGATCAGAGCCGTCAACCAAATGGACCGTCCGGGGCTTTTGCCGTAAATTTGATGGGATTCCACAATAGTCGAAAATTTCCTTGAGAAATGTTAATAACAAGTCGAAGAACCCCGGCGTTTCCTGAGTAATCGATCACATATTAGAAAAAAGAATTAATTCCATCTACTGTATTAAAATGGAAGTAATTCCATTACATCCCCTCCCTCTCCGCTTCATTCAGCAGTTAGCCCCCTCCTCCGGGCACAGCTCCGCATTTCCCCCTTTCTCTGTCCACCTCCTCTCTACGTTCCTGTCCTCCCCGTCTCGCAAGGATGACCCAACTAGCATATCTTCACGCCGCTGTTCCGCAATTCCTACAATGCCTAAATACACCGGGTTGCATTGAACAATTTGGGGAAACAACTTCGGATCTCGAACTCCCTGTATCGATCCTAAAATCATGCAAACATAATTTTGTTCAAACTGCTCCATGCGTATTACAGTTAAGCTGGAACACACACCTTTATTATTGAGACAAATTCAATACACCCGGATGCGTCGCACATAGTTGTGCGACTCTCTTTCATAAATCGCAAGGTCCGCATAGGTACTACTACCGAATGGTAGCGAAACACGCTTTAAATTACTGATTACTGGGTCGTAGACAATCACTGTAACATTAAATGAATTCAGAGAAAAAAAATTATTTTTTTTTCGATATTGATACAGTGGTTTTAAAACCGATAACACGATACTAACGGACTTGTAGCTCATCAAAAGTGTCCGCATCATCCCTCGGATTCCGCCCCCTTGGACGTACAATGGACAGCGCCGCGCGCCTCCCCACGAGGGAGGGCTATGAGGGCAAGGTGTCCACCGAGCGCAGTGGCGGCGGCTGCGGCCGGCCCATCGCCCGCATGCCCTTGGCGCTATGTTTAGTGCGGGGTGGGGCGGGGCGGGGCGGGGCGGGGAGGAGAGGAGAGGGGCGGCGCGGCCTTTGAACGTGCAAGCCCCGGCCCCAGGGCAGGGTGGGCGAGGTGGGCGTGCAGAGGCCGGGACCGGGGCCTGCGGGAAAGCCTGCCCTCCCCCAATCGAGCAACCACCACACGGCATATTCGCAAGTTGCTTCTAGCAATACACCGCGCTAGTCTAACGGATGGTCGTGGAATTATGTCATTTCAACTCTTTAGGAGGTTTGCTCCGTCCAACTCGTAGATTTTCGCGACATTTTTTCCCCTCTGTAAAATAACAGACGTGTTTGATTGTGAAACGTTCAAACTGTAAGTCAAGCAATTTGTGTTGAGAATTTTCTAAATCTTTCGAAACAGCAACCGAAGAAAATAAATCCATCTATTTCTATTCGCTTATTTATTCTGATTATCGATAAGTTTCAATCGAATGGTTAGTAGCTTGGAAACCAGGAGACTATGTTGGAAAGGAAGTAATACTACACACGTTTCGCTGCAGCCAAGAAAATCAATATGATTCCATATGATACTTAGTTGTCTTCGTCTTCACACCGACTGTAATGCGGATTCCTTTACTCGTTTGAAGGTGATAAACGTAAAATACCTGCATCCACACCCCAAAATAAATTTCGTATTTTTTTCGGATTACTATATAATGATGTATTGATAACTACACGAATACCGTCAAGAGTTCATGTTTATAATATATTTTGAGGCCTACGTCAGTATTCTTCCTAAAACCAACAGCTCCAAAAATATTATAGGCAGAGGTTAGATGAGCCAAGGAAGCTCTCTACTGGATTTTAATCTTTGGTGGATTACAAAGAGTTAAATGATTGAAGAGTCCATACTGCATCATTACTCTTACTAATTCCAGACATAGTTCAGGCTGCACTCATTCGTAAGAACACCCGCTGTTTTTGGTCATGTTAGTAATGAACATTCACCAAAAGAAACCTGCTAAAGGAAGCGAGGGGAAATACAAAATGAGCTTGCTAATATGTCTGACGCCTTATTTCCTCTCTCTGCTTTTCCGGATATTTTGTACACTTAAATATGAATATTGCTACGAATACAACAGACTGATCAACAAAATGCGAGAAGCTCAAATTGCACGCTGATAACTACACTTTTTTTTCATGCAATACCAAATTCGTGAACATATCCGTAATTCGCTACATTTGATTTGATTTAATTTTATTTTATTTTCGTGAAAGAACAGTAAAAACCATGACGTGTAGGAGAGGAGTAAAACCTATCCTCGAGAATTTGGTAACCGTAAATACATAATTAGTACTTTCGAATTCGGAAGAAGAAACAATTTGTGATGATATTGTGCTGAATTTCACACATGCACCACTGCGAGAGCTACGCAACGTCGGATTATTATTATTATTATTATTATTATTATTATTATTATTATTATTATTATTTTAAGATTAATTTTTTCGCCGCTCTTTGCACGTACAAATAACCCCAAAATTCTGTTAGTTACATTGACAAGAGCGAAAAATTTGAACGATCCACGTTATTTCCATTTGTTTACATGGAACAAAACATACTTCAGTTCAATTTTGCCAAATCCTTTGATTACTGCCAATCGACACCGTGGTGGATCACATAAACTACAATACCTCGTTTACTATATTTTCTGAAGCAATAACTTGACAAAAATTCCGTTGAGACAGCAGGTCTCTGTACATAAAATTTCAACATTAATAAAAATTGTCACACAGGTACTAGACTAACTGAAAAAGACAAAATCTAAACCACTGGAATAACCCCTAGGGGTAATTTCAACAGAGGGAGACTACACCACGAATGCCAATGGTCAAGCGAAGTCGTTCGCCTCTGGTGACGTGTGGATGCAAAGCCGTTCCGCGAAACGTTGCAGCTATTTTCGCTCCTCAAGTCTACCATAACATGCCAAGTACCTTTGTTGGCATGGCACCCCCTTTTCAGCTGTTCGCCTTCACGATGTCAAGGCGCGTGCTGAAGGGCGCGTTATTGTTGGCTCAAGCAACGAACTCACGAGATGTTCACACGCAGCCGTTCACAATAACGATGAGACACGAGGGAAACAAGAAGAGCAATACAGGAGAGGGAGAAGACAGAAGGAAAAAGACTAGGCGTGGACTGAATAAAACGGAGCCGCAGAAAGGCAGCAGCAGATTTAAGCTATCGGACCATCAAGCTAAATAAGCTACAGCTTGTGGTCTCTGAGTCCAAGTAGCCTCACAAAATATGAAGCAAAATTGAAATATGTGTTAAAAAGTGTTATGGAAATATACTTACTTAAATGTATCATTAGTTCCCGTACACAAATAATTATTACAAAATTGATAAAAACGCTAATAAAGTTGTAAACAGATTGATTCTAAGACAATCAATTTCATTCTCATATATGTTTTAAATTGTCGGGTGCACAACTAAATCCGTCACAGCGTTCTGATTTAAAAGGATTAAAAACTAGTATCGAGCTATCGTATTATGGGACAAGACAAACTCAATTCTCTAACAATAATGTTACTACGCCCATACTTATGTAGATGATGTGGAAGGGGCGGGGGGCACTGCCACGGCCGATATATCCTACATGTGGAGCAACGAGTTGCAGTACGTCACAGTCGCGCCGCTTCAAACGAATGGTCTCGTGGTGGGAGACCTGATGCATGGTGATTCCGATGCTAACAGTGCTGCACTGGTGACCGTTGCACGTAATCTATTGTGGCAAGCTATATATATATATATATATATATATATATATATATATATATATATATATATATATATATCTTGAAACTTCGAAAGGGCAAACTTTGGGAAATTATTTTAAATACTCGTATTCGATATTTATTAATAATGTATCATAATTTATACTAATGAATTGTTTCTCTCACCAACGGCCCTCATGTTCGTCTGAATTCTCAAATTTGACCATTAGGGTGAGGAATGAGTGCCAAATGAGGATGAAAATTGGATTTTCGTATCCCAGACGTAGTTTGCACAAACTTCCTGTGGTGACAACCACTGCGAGCAAGGAATTATGGTTTCTTATATCTTGATTAAATCACAAACATTTATATCCTGATTACATCATAAATGAAAACTCCACCTATCTCTTGTAAATTCAAATCATTAATCATTCTGTCCACAAAATCACGTTATAATTGACCATGCATATACCAGGTTATAGGTTATGAATGCATAGGTCAATAATGAAACTACATTCCCGTGTAATTAAGTAATAATTCATCTCAGATAAGCCGGCTTAGATTATTGCCCGAAGTCAAATATCATTTCTCTGTACTGTACGGAACTTCACGATTTGTTCAACTGCCTTCCATGGTGGCAAGGACGTCTACAGAAAGGGGGGGAGCAACTACCGAATTAAACTACTATATTATATTGAAACAATAAAAAATACGCTGGAAAATAATTTATTTGCGAATTTATTTAGTACTATCATTTAACGTACGTAGATCATTCAATAATACTAAAGAGACAAATCGATCTGGAGAAAAAACTGTAGGTGGGGTAAATTTGGTAATTTTAGGATTTTAAGTTGGCATCACTTGGATGAGCCCTGAGCATGTGGTCGATCAGAATTGTTGTGTACATAACCTCAAAATTAAGTTGAACGATAGCGAGTTCACTTGAAAATTCCACATTGGTTGAACAACGTTCTGTAATTGATTCTTTACAAACTGAAGATGAAAACACCCACTAAAATATACTCTAAAATGACTAAAGTGTATGATGAAAGTTGTATGAAGAACGGGAATTTTTACAAAAGTGGTCGAGACACAGTGGACTGCCGAATACCGTTTTGGCCGCATCAGCAGGAAAAGTCATGTTGACGGTGTTCGGGGACGCTGAAGGTGCATACAATACTATTCAAATATGATGTTTGAATAAGGTCAAGCCAGCCAAAGAGCGAACCGTCGTGGATCTGAGAGGAGAGGTGTGATTCTCCAGCACGACAACGCACGTACTCACACTGCTTAAAATAAATAAATAAATAAATTTTAAAAAATTTTAAAAACAAAACAACAACCGTGGAAACCATCAACAAAAATGGGTTGGGAGGCACTGCCTCATTCCCTTTGCAGCCTCGATTTAGAATCATCTGATTTCCATTTCTTTTGTCCACTGAAGGAGGTACTACTTTGGAAGAAGTTCCAGTATAACGAGGGAGTCAAAGAATTTGTGGGAAATTGATTCAAACACTATGCGATAAAGAGTTCTTTGCAGCCGGTATAAAAAAGCTGGTAACCAGTTGGAACAAGTGCATAAATGTTGGTGAGGATTGTATTGAAAAGTAGGAAAAGTCCTGTTTTCTAAAATAAACGCTTTTTTCTCCAGACCAATTTGTCTCTTTAATTATTGAATGCCCCTCGTATTTTTAAATTAAAAATACTGAAGGCGCGTCTCCGAGTTTATTTTCCACTTTTTCTTGCAGAAAATAATAGCATAAATACGTAGAAATATTGATAAAAAATATCGTTTAGGTTTTGTATTTTGAAGTTGTTTATACGTTAAAGTAAAAAAAAGGCACTAATGTATAAATTAATAATTATTACTACAATTAATTCAAACATTTAAACTATTTCCTTCAGTTTCCTAAAACAGGCCTCTCTTCAATAATTTCGGAAGCCGCACTCGCTGATCGGCCTGTGCCTGGCGAGGCGGCCACCTGCGGGCGGCGAGCGGCAGGTGCCAGCGGCGCGCTGCCATGCGCCCAAAGCCAAGGCCTCCGCGCCCGCGGACCGTCACCGTCTTCAGCGGCCTTTCGGCCATCACGTGGGGGCCTAACTCGGGCCGGCGTAATTATAAGCCCCTAGCACAAGCCTCCGGTCATTTTTAGTGGCGGGCGGCAAGACGCGAAACAAAACGGTCATTATCTGCGCTGCTTTCGGCGGAAATAACCAGTGCAAAAGTTTTTTTCTATGGATAAACGCAGCAAAAGCTTGCTCTTCGTTGGGGAAAAGTAAGTAGAATTAAATTATCGAAATCTATATGAGGTGTTGGCTCTCCATCGTAACTATTTTATTTACTAATGAATAGTTTACGATGGAGAGCCAATACCTCATATAGATTTCGATGATAGAAGCATCGTAAACACCGCATCATTTCCTACCAGAATTAAAATTATTTTTTTGAAGTGTCCTACACTATGGGTGTAAGCGTTGTTCGATCGCTCTACTAAAGTTGCTTACCTTTCTTAAAGTCAATCGAAAAGGAGATATGTTCATGACCTTTTAGCCAAAAATTAAAATGGTTTTCTTGAATACTAAATGCATAAAAGCCGGCCTCGATAGCGGAGATCGCTAAAGTAGAAGTGCGTGGCGATCTCGAACGGAAGGATAGCGGGTTCTCGGGCATGGGTGTATTTGTGTATGTCTGTATGTGTCGTCCTTTCATCCCTCATTATCATTTTATCTTCCATACCCCCAGGGATAACAACGCTGGGGGATAAAAAATCGGATCCAGCTAAAATACTGATCCCTTGATAAAAATACATGTACCTGTTACCGAGACAATGATACTGAGCCCCGGTAAATGCAGGATGCATATACGCGTGGTGCAAGTCGCGGGCAAGTCCTATTCGCAGGCAAAAAAATGCATAAAAATGTCTCCCTCTTTACTTACGTTAGTCTTAAACGTAAAAGAGAAAATTCGCTTAATACTATTATAGAAAGCGGGGTTCTCGGAAACATGGACACTCCAAATTGATTCGCTCGTACCGTGGAGCGTCAACGTTTCGTAACTTAATCAAGCGTAAACAAAAGTTCCTGAAATAAACTGCCGGTCTAGATAGGAGGCATTCTACGTATCAGTTTTTGGGACACGGTGTGCCTAAATAAGAAAATTTGAACGTAAACTTTGCGAGACCTAGGCAAAACTTTCACACGAGTGTGTGGCAAATTCACTGGTCGAAAGGAGGTATCCTTTAAAGTATGCTAGTTGGATGAAATAGCATAAAGAAGAGAAGTGGATGGAACTAATACTGTATTTAGGAATGTGGGAAGTTAGCTGAAGGAGACAGGGTGGTTTGCAACTACCTCAAAACTATGGAGAAACATAAGAAAGGGGCTACATTAGAAAAAACAAACAGGTTTTAAATGCGTGGTGACAAGTCGAAAGCCTAAAAATTGTATTTATTGGATCATTGTTCGAGAGAACTGCAGTCAACTAAACCGACCTACATAAAGAGTAAACAATGTAAATTAAATCCACACTGCCATTACAACAGTTATCATTGCGGCAAACTCAGTGAACAGTGTGGAAAGAAACCTCGGCTATATCGCGCAAATCCCGACGGATGTTCTCTTGCTCAGTAACACTACATTTCCTGTATAAAGTAATCGCGAAATCTCCAGTGCAATTCCTGGTTCTGCGGTCAGTGACCTCCCTTGGAAACAGTAAAAGCAGTTATCAAACGCTCAACCAATCTTCACAGATCAAAATAA
Source organism: Acheta domesticus (assembly GCA_031308135.1). NCBI lineage: Eukaryota > Metazoa > Arthropoda > Insecta > Orthoptera > Gryllidae > Acheta > Acheta domesticus. The sequence goes on from JAHLJT010001218.1 coordinate 19,373, forward strand.
AACCATAACCCTCTGACAAAGCAAAAAACTGTTGTTATTTTTAAAAAAATCTAGTCATTCAAAGTGAGTTTGGAGAATATACAACTCCGTTGGATGAGAGAAATCGACGGCTTCCAAGATCGGAGATTTCGAAGCTTCTTTGATCATACACCCTAGTATTAAAAGGTTTATTACCCCAGGTATTAAAAATAGTAAATTAACTGGATAATATCAAAATGGATCGGTTTTTATTACAGGTCGATGAAAACCAACATCGTGCTTTCAATATTTTAATACTGCCTACGTCTCTCGAGACAGAAAGAAAAAATGTTTGTTCCATTTATAAAATTACACATAACATCGCCAATACGATATGCTGAGTAGCGAATTAACCTTCCAGGGGTACATCAGACATTTTTAAGACTAAAAGCAAAAATTTTGAAGACTACAAGCAGCAAATATTTCGTACCTACACAATGTTGTAACGCACGTTATCACCGTGGTAATCTCCGAAACGGAGCTCTGTAGGCCACTACCTAATTTTATTGCACACAACGGGGGAAAGGGTTTCGTTTCTCGTATAGTAATCTACAAAATCAGAATAGTTTTAATCATTCTAATAGAGTTTTGAAGGTCTCATTCTGCTGGGTACCCGACTCCATAGAACAGTGGTCAGAAAGCGCAAAATCTTAGTGGAATTGCTTGCGTTCGAAGTTATTTTCTTCGTTACGAAATCTATAATCACATTGGAATGTTCGCCCACGCACAGTAATGAGTAAATTATGTGACAAACGTTCAGACTTGGTCGTTTGAATTTAGGATTTACTATGAAGCACGTTTCACTTGTAAAATAATTATTTGCGATGTTTCCACGGTTCCAACTAGAACTAGCGACTTCTTTTCCATTCTTTTTCAAAAAATATACTAGCGAAAACGAAACAAACTGAACTATTGCGTTTTCCACAGAAAATAGCTTCCTGCATACCAAAACTTCTCGAGGACTTCTGTAATTCAGTCTATATCGCTGCACGAAAAGAAAGCATTGGGGTCACGACAGTATCCAAAATATCTGAATGGTAACAGCTTCAATCGATCAGAAGAAGGCACGTACATCCTTGCAGTCCCAGGCGACCTTACGACGCCGCAGTCTGTGCAGGCCACGTCAGTTCAAAAGAGCGCCTGAAATATGTTTTACGAACACTCAGAGATTAATTTGAAATCAGTGACCCCACCGAAGGGAGGCAGGCTCGTAGCATCCGTTTACCCGACATGATAGGTATTTTTAAAAAAATATAACTTTTCCAAATTTCTACCCAATGTAAAATATTTACAATTTTTTACGTTATAAATAGTAAATACAAGACAACAAAAATAAATGTTTATCGAATATAATTGTATGTTGAACAAAAATAAATTTTACACGCATTATGATTTAGAAAAATTATACGAAAACAAAGTCGGCTGAACATTATACCTGCCCCCCCCCTCACCCCAGAAAAAGCGTGGGTGCGATTGTATCGAATATAAATATAACATTATGTAAAATGTGAAGATTCTTTTCATAACGATTTTGTCCAATGCAATGTACTACTTTAAGGTTGCGCAGAAGCAGGACACTTAAAACTGTAGAAAATGCAAACAAAAAATGGAAGAGAATTGCTATTGTTTGTTGCATTCCTAGAATGTTGAAAACGCAAAATCCATTAAGGCCAGAATCGAGGAAACATACCCAAGACCTAATTAACCACGAAACTAATGCTTAGAAGTATAAAAAAAGTTTTAATTGTTAACATTTTTAGAAAATAGTTAAATTTTGAGCCGTTTATAACGTGTGAAAAATTCACTACAAAGCATTTATCTCGTCTCGTATGTATAAACACAGATACGTAGTTCGCAGGAGAAGGATTCAACCCTGCCCAACTGTGGAGCCCTTAGGGGGTTAATTTTAATGCGGGCGAGAAGTGCTGTGCGCGGGAGGGAGCGGCGGGGAAAACGCGCTCTGCTCTGGAAAGCGCGCGAGGCACATCCTCGGCACCCGTCCACATCCGGATCCTGTGCCGCCGCCGGCCGCCTTGCCCCACACAGGAAATGCAAGGCATACCACGCCGCCGAGCGCGGCGCGGCGCGGCTCTACCACCGACCGAGAAGGGAAAAAAATGGTTTCTGGTTGGCCTGTGAGAACCGACAAGAAAATGAAGAACCGCCATATACCGCAATGCATCACTTTCTTGACCTTCCAACGCATCTGTTAGTGCCTCTTGGAGTGCAAAATATATTGCGCCAATTACTATCGCCAAAAGTTTCTAGAATTCCCTATCTACCACATACAAAGTTTTACATTACGTTGCATTATATAATTGTAGGTAGTTAGTAATTAATCCCGTTGACTGAATTGTTCATGATTCCGAGCGCGTCAACTACAGAGGTCATTAGTCCCGTAAGTGTAATGCGTGTTTTTTCGTCGGGTGGTGGCGGACATCTTTTTCCCCGCTGGATGGTGAGATCCGGCGCCGACCTACCGTCGGTTAGTGGGGTTTTCGCCTCAACCAGGTTATCACCCACCAGCGGGGCACCGCCCCAGCCGGGACAAGCTCCAAGCTCCCGACTAGTCTCCCGGCATGTATGGTAGTGTAGTGCACGTTAGTATGTGTGTGTGTGTGTGAGAAAGGGATGAGGATAGGACAAGGAAGAGGAAGGAAATATCGCGCTCCGGCATTCGCCAGGTGTTGATCGGAGAAGCCACGATAACTACCGATCAGAGCAGCCAGCAGCTAGAATTCTCCTACAGCCAGCCACTGAATTTCACCTACCTAAAAAGCTAGTGTCGAAAATCATCCCGCCGTCGGGACTCGACCCTAGGGCATCCCGGTGAGAGGGACTGCAGTGACATCAGTTGTTGCAATGAGCCATCTCTCCCTGTAATTACTCCCTTTGAGTTTTCAATTAGTAAACATTTGTACAGTAGAAGAGTACTTCATATTATATCTGGAGATAGTATATCGTTACATTGTTATTACCAGTCTATTACCTCACAACGGACGAAGACCTTTTTACTTCTCAACTGTTTCTCATTCCCCCCCAGAGGAAGACTTCTCTTTCATTAATTGCTCGTAATACCGAGTTTACTTTTCTTTAAAACGGTGATGGATAACCTTTGTGGTCAATGATCGCAAATAAATGTCCATGTAAAAGGAACACTAAGGAAGGAATGGAAAAGGGTCGCATCTGACCTCGTCTTTTCCTTAAACGATTCTGCTTGGCTGTATTTGGAGTGACAAGGTTTTCAACTACAACGAAATTTAAGAGCAGCATTTCAGCGTTCATGGGACCGTTACCACCAATAATTTTCCTGAATCACAATTCGCCTAGTAAAGTGTTAGTAATTATCCCCGGGGAACCCATACAAACATCGTTTATCAGGCATGTGGTTATTGACATGTTCACGCGGCCAGTAGAAATTTCATATCTTTCTAACTGTTAAATTCGTTATTTCCAAAAGTTCATGAAGTAATACTACAGGGAAAAATCAACTGGCACTCTCGACCAAACCTTCAAATTCAGAAAACTATTTCATACAACAATTGGAAGCTGTGAAATAATCGAAACATGTTAGCAATGTAAATCTTCTCCCAAAGTATTCTCATTGTTTATGCTTTCTGTAACTTCCGGCTCAGAGTATCACTCCGTTGTGAATAACCACATTAATGTTCAAACATTGCTAAATCGAAACACTACGAATATAATCTTCGTCTCTTCACAACTACAGAAGAGACAAACAGTAAGTTCAAAGAGTAAGAGAGATTAAGTGCAGAAGCGATAATTTCATGTTCTAGCAACACCAACTGGGCAGGCACAACAGAAACCGCTAAAAGTGAGAGCGAAAAACAAAAACGTGTTGCTAAACACACAACATTCACGCCAGTGGGTAGTCGAGGGTCGGGGGATTTCCTAGCACACGCACGCACGAAAATAATTCAAGCCGCTGGCACCCCGCTCGCTGGATGCCGGGTGCTTTCGGGCCGAGTGGGCGCCCCGGCCTGCCTGGCCGCCCACGCACCAGCGACCAGCTGGCCGCGCGCCGGTGGGGTGGGGGTAAGGAGGGGTGAAAGGGAGGGGGTTGCGGGAGCGAGAGTTACGTCACAGGCGACGGCGGCAGCGGAACCCCGCAGACCCCGCGAGGCGAGACGAAGCGAGGCGCGAGCGCCGCGCTGGCTTTGCGCGCCCAGCCGCCTCCGCCGCAACGCCGACTAAAAATACGGGGCTGCGGCGGCGGCGGCAGCGCAAGCTCCCCCTACTGGGCCACTCGCTGCGCCCAGCGCGGGATTCCGGCGGCCAACAGGAAAGTAGGGCGATTCCTATTCTCACGGGGGTACGACACCCAGTAAATCAAGACTACGACCTAAATTAATAAGATATATTGCCTAAACAATAGTCCAGTAAAGTCTCTGTAAATCCGAGGTGGAAAGGACCGGATGTAAATGAAAACTCGAATTATGGAAAATGATTAATTTATTAAAATATACATATAAACAATGTATGTATATTACAAAGTATGTATATTTCAATCAAAATTGTCTTCTATAATATTATTACATTAACAGCTGAAGATTACATCTCACAGTAATTGTCATTTTTTTTTGTTTTGTTTACGTACATTGTTTCTTTTACGTGCGGCAATATTACTTCATCTTCTGAACATCATATTGTCGACTCGAATTGGCTCAGTTTGTAGATGTAGAAAATTTTTCATGTCTTGGTAATTTTTTCAAGAATAAATTTATTTATTTATTTAAATTAATTTTTAAAGATGGTATGAACTCGGATTTACGGGAAACTCGAACAATCGAGACCCGAATTATAGAGACTCCACTGAACCCAATAAGTTTCTTTTTTATTGAGACAAGCTTATAAGTCAAGGTCAACCCCCCGCATGTCTTAGAATATCCTACCTTCAATAATTGCTCAATGGTCTAAATCCACGTATATCAGAAAACGGGCTCAACGGCAAATCAAATTTGAAGAGAATTCTAAGACGATTTTTAATTTTCTGAAGGTATAGCAAAGATATGCCGAAACAAAGAACATTAAGCTAATGTAAATAATCGAGAAAATATCATTTTCACATCAGAAAATATTAATACTGTGCAGTGACGTAGCCTGAGTTTTGGCATAGGTTATGTAACTCGAGAAATGAGAAAATAATTTAAAACTTTAATTACAATTTAAATATTTTTTATTCACCAATGCCATTTCTGTCACTTTGATCAATTAGAGCACAGAAAACTGATCCAGTAAAAGTAATAATAGCTCACGTACTTCATGTAGTTTACTGGTTGAAAGTTAGAAAAAGTTGACTAAGTTCACGACCTAGCAAAATATAAATGTACGTCCTCATACTTTAATAATAAGAACACTATCAAACCCAATGATTTTCAAAATTGTCCAATTCAAATGATTTCGAACCCAGTAGAATTGGTGTAATTTATAAAATGGAAAACAATGATCTATAATAAAGATATAACTAGCGTACACGTGCGAGAACTCTCGCATGTTAAATCCCACCCTTTCCCTATGCATTTGTCTATCCTTTCCATAAAGGAGAGGAACTACTATTGTACTTACAGAATTTCAAACAAAATAAAAATGCTATTGATGTTTGAAACAAATTTTCAGTTAAGGTTATCAGCATTATAGAGAGATGTACTTGGAAAAATTCATACTTCTTTAAAAACAACATGTGAAGAAATTTTTCAATCTTCCTTGAGAGTTAGCTTTTCGCTTTCCTTGATAGTCAAATAATAGAAAAGGTTTTTACTCTTGAGAAAGTCCAGTAAAGTAGTGCGAAAATACCGGATCGGGCAAGAACAGACCTACTCATTGCAATATTATTTAACTTTTCTTGATTTGTTATGAAGAACCGAGTGGGTTTTGGAGAGTCATGGTATCAGCTTGCTGGGGTGAGAAAATTGAAAAATTATTTGTATGCTAAAAAGTATTGAATTATTTTCTGCATCCTTACGTACCTCAAGAAAAGCAATTCCGAGCCAAAAAATAATTAAGCTAATGTTTTCATCTTTGAGTACTAACTACCATTTGTTAGCATTAGAAACAATTTAGTAGGCATTAGTAAGCCCACTTCGGTACATGGAATGTTGCTCAAACTATGTTGCATTTTTAATATCTTAACGAACCGACACCTTGAGTTTAATTTCAAACGGTGTTTTATTTACAATATGAGTTTGCAGCTGGGCGTTGGTGTACATACTTCCAGATACCGCCAACATTTAAATCGTGCGTCTTGGACTGCGATGTTGGCAGTTGTCGGCTGACTTGCACTATCCTTTCTATAATTTTAAATTTGGTTGTATTTTAATTGATTCACGTAGTATTGTAGGCTAGCGGTTTTGATTTGTTTGTTTTCCATTTATTTCAAGCTATTTTGACTTTAGCTACTTTAAAAAGTTTGTTCTTTTGTGTTTGTGTCATTAGCACAAGTTTTCTCCCACTACCTCTGCGTACCCGTGCGAGAAACTCTCGCGTGTTAGACCCCACACTCATCATATCTCTATTTTCATTCTTAAAAGGAAAGTAGTTAACGAAACGTGTTTATTGTTCTTAAATTTACTAAAGGTAAATTGCAATGTACTAACACAATTACAAATAAAAATAAAAAAACAATGCAATTAATGTGTAAAATAAATTTTCAATAAATATTTATTCAATATCATGGAGAATTTGCTTGGAACAAATCCAAATACTTACTTAAAGACATTTGAAGTAATTATTCAATATTCTTGGTCAGTTAGGTTTTAGTTTTTCGTGATAGTCACAAAAATATTAGCTTTATACTTTTGAGAAAGCTACGTGTCTGAACCCGTTGACTTGAAAATTTCATCGAATGATAATGATAATACGAAAATATTGGTACAGGTAAAACACAAACACAGTCTTCACTCTTCACTGAACCCCTCTTCCACCCTTCCTGACCACTCTTCCCTCCACAATTAAGTACACAGCATTTATAGATAATGGAAAAAAAGTTAATTGAATAGTTTCACTACACGCATAAGAAACAATCTTCGTAGGTATAGGTATAGCAAGCAACTATAATAATACTTCTAGTTGTTGCTGGAGAGCAAATCTTGAAATTATTGATTATGCAAATAAACCTCGTCAGACTGCACAAACTACGGTGTTAACAGAAAGCGTAAATAAAGATTGTCGAATCTAAGCCTTCTAAGCGTGTTGCCACAAAAATTGCTACCAGCAGGAAGGACTGAAATATTGAGGTGGCCTTGATAGTATTGAAGCGTGGAACCAAAAATTAATTGAATGGATCAGAGAATGTCTCATCTTGTAGATTATGGTGTGAAAAAATCTTCTTTGAGGCCTTTGGCCTCAAAATTTTACTTTTTAAGGCTCTAAAACGCTTTGTTTATGAGTTATTTGCCGATATAGGTTGACATGTGATGCGGGTTGCATTTTACATGAATATTTCGATGCGTTTTTTTACAAGAAATCATCCATATTTTAAAGTCAAAGTGGAATTCGTCAAGTCTCCGTGAAATTCTCTTTCTTTAGAGCCCTCATTTATAAAGATTGGTTGCTTGTGAGAGGCGGAACCCAAAGGTATACTACTGAAATAATACAGGAGACGATAGGAAAGAGAAAATCAATTTACAGACACGTAATGAAAAATAGTTGACAGTTGTCCTTTACTGCTTGCATCAAGGGTTTCATCCTGTATGGCGGAGACAAAAGAGGCTTTATAGAAATTTCATTTTTAATTTCACAGTGCTCACACGTGAAATCCAATGAATCTGAATTTCTTGGTGAGATTGCACGAAACACTTGAATTTTTCATATCATCCTTGTCAGTTTTATCATATTTCATTATTTCACTTATATATTCCATGAAAATTTTCTCTATTTGATGATCCCCTATTTTCATTATGGCTAGAAAAATACAAGCTCTTGCCTCCCAAAAAAGCATACAACTCGAATGAAGTGTGACAGAATTTCCCTATTTTCCCTTATATCACCGTTGTATTTTATCCATTTTATCACCGTTGTGTTTATTACCAATGTCTTTGGTTGTATTGCTCAACATAACCTGTGTTGGTTTGTTTAATAAATTCTATCCTCTCATTTTTTTTCAAATATTTTTTACTGTTTCTCATGTGTTATAATTTGTTTTCGGCACAAAAATACGACTCCATAATTATGAAGGGACTTTGGATAGTGTGGTGCTCGCCATTACAGGGCACAGATGTGGATTGCACAGTCACATACCCTTGTGCATTCAACCAGCACAATCCCTAATCTAAATTGGTTTACAATATATAGTTGCTAATTGCATTAAAATAAGGTAATAAAACTTAAATAAAACGACAATGTTCATTATTAAACCTCGTTCTCTTACAAACATCGAAGAAGAACAATGAAGTTTCGTTAAACGACAGCTTTTCGTAGGCACCACGCTAGGCACCTGGATGTTATGGGTCAGTGTGCATCTGATTCTCAACGCAGGCTAGGCGGTATTTCAGACTGATTCGTTCATCCTTGTGAAGAATCGAATTCTCAACGGTGCAATGTTTGAAATATAATGAAATATTTTTGTAGTAGAAAAGAAAATAACAAATTGACAATTTACAATCATTTTAAAATAAAATAGCTGACATTGTCAGGGTATGTAACACATTTCCACATCCATGGACGCTACGCCCCTGATCCTGTGACAAAACCACTTCACACATTGTATTTTATCTCTGAGTAAATACGTTTCGACCTGTTTCACCTCATTAGATCATCACTTGCAAACTAAAAGACAAGGCAATCCAGTCAACTGTTTTCTGTTTATCAGTGGTGCTTTAGGTGAAACGTTATCGCCGCCGCGAATTCTCACTGAATCAATCTCTACATTTAATATACTCTACATGACTGTTTTGTAACATTTGTAAGAATCCATAAGAACAAACACACGGAGTGTGCCCTGCTACTAATAAGAAAAGATACCCCCCTTAGTCTTGTAACATTTTTAGAGAAGAAGAATTAGAAGAAGAAGAATCACATACATATTGGGAGCATGCAACCGCGCAACACACATTTCGTTGCAATACGTTTCGAAGCCCAATAAGAAAATATTTTCACTTTTAAAACTATGATTCAAAAAGCGCAGACAGTCCACACAGGTCCAATTAGTAAGAATTTAAAAAAAAGTGTTTCATCCATTCCAAAGAAATCAAGAATCCACTGCAAATCCAACAAGCATCATTCATGATCGAAGTGTAGCACATTAGCATTGCAATAGAACGTAATTTTTTCTCCATGAGCAAGTGAATAAAAATTAAATGAAAAATAGGCTTAAGATTTTCACACGGACGAAAAGTTTCTGAAAATTTCTTATTAGAAGACAAATCTGTGGCGTCCCATACAAACTCTACTAATGATAAAGTTCCCTCGCCCCGCAATTTAACGTCCAACACGAGGAGGGGCAAAGGGCGTACGTACCCAACGACTTACCGTGGCAAATTATCTCGCACTGCAACTTATATTAAAAAAAAAAGTTACAACGAGACATCTCCCTGCTCTTGGCACGACTGACGGCCAATTTATTCTGAATGCGCCTGCATTTACAGCAAAATTTCCTTATTGATTGGTACGTAATAAGTCGTTACAATATTATGTTTTGATTGTTTACTATGCTGACAAATTATGCTTAATCTCATATATGGCGAGGAAGTCAATTAAGCACCTCTGGTAATGTAATTTCAATTTCAGATAATATGCTGAGCGCTGTATTAATCGATTTTAACAGCGAGATTTTACGAGGAATCCTTTATCCCATCCTTGATAACAAGTCACCGCATACCCTACGTCAATCGTAATAACTAGCGCGCCAACGCCCACGCGCGGAAGCAAAACAGGAGCGCATCTGACGACAGGAAAGCGACGTCGTGTGCCACGCGCGTAACCATCTGCCTGTGCCGCTAATCAGCGTCCCTGCCATCACGCGCGTCGCCACTTTCGCTCCCACCGGCGGCGCCACGGGCCTCGCCGTCACGGCCACCGCTCACTCGCCAATCGATACAAGCGCCAGCCAACGCTGTCCTAGCTTGGCAGTGGCAAGGGTAGCGTGAAACGAGACGAGGGTGGCAAGGATAGTGGCTGCTGCGGCGAGGGTGGCGGCAGCGGCAGGGGCAGGGGGCACGGCGGCGGTAGCGACAGCGGGGAAGGGTGAAGCAGAGAGCGCGGCAGCAGAGAGAGGCGCTGCAGAGGCGATAAGGATGGCAGTAGCGGCGAAGAGGCCGGAGGAAGCGGAGAGAAGAGTGGCGTAGCGACGAGGGCGGTGGCGGAAGAGGCGATGGCAACGCTAGCACGAGGGCGGCCGCGGGCGTAGCACACGTTTCCGCACGTGACGCGCTCGCATCCCTTTGCTTTCGCGGGATGTGCACAAAACAACTCACTTCACTATCCTACGAAGGATGCTGTAGATTGGAACTTGCCTCTCTGGAAATTGGCGTCAGTCGAGTTGATCTCACAGCGTTGCGAAGCCATCATCGAGCATCGATACCGTCAAGCAAATGTAAAAATGCATATTTTCAAAAGTGCCGAACGACAGTTTCATAATATTGTCACGAGTAATGAAAATACACGGACTCTTAATATTCTTAAGGCCACGCGCAAAGTTTCTGTTATATCAGGAGACTGACATTATATACTGCACGTTGTAACGTCACTCCTACCTCTGCTTCTATACGAGAAAATCCCATGAATATTTTCTTTTTCCGTGAGCAATATAAAGAAAATTAAACAAATCATCTTGCACCTGTCGACGTGGACTTTTTTTCTGCCGAAAATTCTCCGTTTTTTTTCGCGCAACACTACAGCTTTCTCTCTACTGCGTAAGCGATAGCGAGAAAGTAAAAAGCTACGAGGGTTTAAGTTTCCCAGAAAAAATAGCTTCCTTCGGTGCTGGCAGCCCCGAGGCCGCCACCACCACTGCCCTGCGCGCCCCCACGCGCGCGGGCCCTCCCCCGCCGCGATCGGCCCCTCTCTTTGCGCTTCTCGTTAGTCACAGATGGCGTGCGACGCAGCAACGTAGGGGGGGGAGGGCGACGAGACATGCCGGCAGCCTTGCGCTCGACGACGGGAAGGGTTGCGGGCGCGACGCGCTCGCGCGCCCGCACGACCCTTTGCGTCGATGCGTGAAGTACACACGGCCCAGCTTCCGTGGGAGCTCTACGCTCGAAAGCAAAGGTGTATCGAAAATCCGCTACCGTCGGAAATCGATCCCTAGGACTTCCAAATCAGCGAGGCTATAGCGGCGATGATAGTTGTCATTCAGCATTCCCAGCCCGTACGTCTCACACGACGTACCATCATCATGGAGTTTTACTGAAGCGCAAATAATTTTCAATCGCATTGCAGTCAAATTTATAAGCATAGAGGCTGGAAGTCAAGTGATTCTCCGAGTAACGCAGTCTTGTTGCAATTCCGGTGCCATAATTTATTGATTGCTATGCTTGACTAATAAGTGGAATGACCCACATCGCAGGTTCGCGAGTCGTATGTTTGATTTTGAACGCAAAGGCGGGCTTGGAGAATGAAAATTAGAAAACATGAAAATAGTTATAATAAGAATATTCTAGAAACCAGTCTTATAACCTACGTAAACACAAAGCAACAAAACCCTGTTTGTGCTGCTGCTGCCCTCGGCGTCCTTGTGCACACACGTTATGCTGTTCCTTCCGCATTCTCGTCGACCTTGCTGTCGACAAGACAGCTGCTGTTCATAGAGTTATCGTTAAGTCTTTCTGAGATCGCGATGTGTACGAAAAGAGGGGTCAGAGCATTACGAGTATTATGGGGGTCATAAGTGATTAGAAGAAGTGAACTGGTC
>JAHLJT010001222.1:0-48837 GCA_031308135.1 Acheta domesticus
AACGACGAAGACGAAAGACGAAGACGAAAGACTGAGAACGATAGGACGAAGAACTGATGACGAAGACGAAAGCCGTAGACGAAAGAAGAAGACGAAAGATTAAGACGAAAGACGAAGTCGAAAGACGAAGATGAAAGACGAAGACGAAAGACGACTACGAAAGACGACGTCGAAAGACGAAGACGAAAGAGGAAGAGGAAAACGAAGACGAAAACGAAAGACGAAGACGAAGACGAAGACGAAAACGAAACACGAAAACGACCGACGAAGACAAAGACGAAGACAAAAGAACGAAGACGAAAGACGAAGACGAAAGACAAGACGAAAGACGAAAGACGAAAAGACGAAGACAAGAGGCGAAAGACAAGACGAAAGACGAAGACGAAAAGACGACGACGAAACGAACGAAGACGAAAGACGAAGACGAAGACGAAAGACGAAGACGAAAGACGAAGACGAAGACGAAGACGAAGACGAAAGACGAAGACGAAAGACGAAGACGAAAGACGAAGACGAAAGACGAATAAGACGAAAGACGAGACGAAAGACGATGACGATAGACGAAGACGAATGACGAAGACGAAGACGAAGGCGAAAGACGAAGACGAACGACGAAGACGAAAGAACGAAGAAGACGAAGACGAAAGACGAAGATTAAAGACGAAGACGAGATACGAAGACGGAAGACGAAGACGATCTGAGACAGAAAGACGAATGCGAATGACGAAGACGAAAATGACGTCAAGACAACGAAGACGAAAAGATGACGTCGGAAGACGAAGACGAAAGACAAAGACAAAAGAACCGAAAACGAAAGACGAAGAGGAATGAGAAAGACATAAACGCAAGACGAACACGAAGATGAAAACGAAGACCGAATGGCGAGACGAAAGACGAAGACAAAGAACGAAAGACGAAGACAAAAGACGAAGAACGAAAGGGCGAAGACGAAACACGAAAGACGAAAGACGGAGGCGAAAGACGAAAGAGGAAAGACGAAGACGAAAGACGAACGAAAGACGAAGACGAGAGACGAAGACGAAAGACAAAACGAGACAAAGAACGAAGACCAAAACGGAGATGAAAGACGAAAACGAAAGAAAGAAGATCGTCAAAGCGAAGACGAAAGACGAAGAGGAAGGCCAAGGTGAAATGCAAAAACGAAGACGAAAAAAACGAAGACGGAAAAAAGAAGACGAGATGAAGACGAAAGGCGACAAAAGATGGAGACGAATGACGAAGACGAAAGACGACCACGAGAGACGAAGACGAAGACACGTAGACGAAAGACGAAAACGAAAGATCGAGACGAAAGACGAAGAAGCCAATATTCGTATGATTTTATTTCTAACGATTATGATATGTTTACTCTATCATCAACAGTTTCCCCACGTGTCCTTTCGTATAGCCGTGCCTTTGTGTGTAAGTTTAATTTTTTTTAAATGAACTTCCAGTTTCTGAACTATTGGACAGTCATATACTGAATTAATTTAACCCATTGTAAAGTTACATTAATTATAATATATTATCCCTTATATTCTGACAAAACTAGTTTATACCTCGCAGGTTTGAACACTTTCGTGATGTAGAATGTATTAATTATTATTAATTCTGTTTCAAGAGAAAATTGTAATATTCTCAATGATTTCTCATTATGATTAGAAACACGCTGTTACTCACTGTGTTAAAACCCTTCACTGTGTTCCTTAAACATTTATCCCATGTCATAAGGTGTTAACTGACTGAGTCAACACCTCCTACCAACATAAGTGAAGTACAAAATTAAGTAGTTTTGAATAAGAGTTACTTCGGTGAATTTTTTATCCTCATTAGTTTTAAATGAAAGACTAATTTCTAAAAATCTTTAATTATTTAATGAAAGATAAAAATTCCGGTTAAATTCCCAAAAAGCTCAATATCTCTTTGCGGTTTTTTGAGTTAACACCTCCTTACACTAACTCTTCAATTCATATAAGTGGAACCATTCCATTTGAGGTTTGACCTGAATTAATAGACCTAAAAATTGATTACATTACATCATTCATGGCACAGAGTTCTTTTTCAATGGAGTACATAATTGTTTATTTGAAATTGAAAACTGTATTGAAACTGTTTTCTTGCCATTTACTATTAATACTTATTACGAACCAATTTGAAACATCTGATATATTGTACTACTTACGGTTTCCTTTATTACAAAGAATGTTTGTATCATCCGCTGTTCATTAGAGACATGGAGAAATAAAAGCCATGGGATTGGGTATTCTTCTCCTAAATAGATAAGTAACTCTTGCCCAGGATATATTGGCGGAATAATTGGTCTCTTTTTTTGAATGAGGTGAATTTGAGGAGAGGTTCAGGTCGTTAGAGAAAATTTAACAAGTAAAATAGAACTGATTAGAAGTAACCAGAGTCTGCATCATTTAGTAAACAAATTACCGTGTTTCCACACAATTTCATGTCATTTACAAGTATTGGCAGCAAAATGATTTGAAAAGGACCGTCGGAACGTAGGGAAGGTTCGCAAAAAAAAATTTGTAATTCTACTGGAAGAATTTTGAAACATTTTTAGAAGTACGATTTTCGCAATACATCTCACTTTATTTACATTTTTTATGTAACATGAACAATATGATAATTTAAATTTCTTTCACGATACATTCTTTAGATATTGTACATTTTTTGATATACAAACATTAACACGCTGTAAACCAATACTAGTGCCATGCTTTTAACCTATAATTACACTTATTTCCTGGAATAATGCAAACGTTATACAACAAAACTCTCATAAATATTGTAATACAATAACACATTTTTATAATATACTTTTCTAATACCTAGTTTCAGTTACATCACGTATGTTGAAATTACTGTGGAAAATTAAGCTATTCTGTTTCGCACAAAGGACAACAATAGCAACTGTAATAGTAACTTAGCATGAAATAAAATTGTTGTATATATAACTATATATTATATACAATATACTTGTATATATATATAGTACAAGTATATAATTGTAACCGAACGACACTGTGGGTTTCGGGGGATTTTATATGGGATCGTGGCTCCAAATCAGAAGATTTTCAAATAAGCTAAACAAACAAACACCAACTGTACGTAGTTCTACAGAACATCTATTGGGACACGCGTTGAAGCGACCACAAAAAAATTTAAGAATGGCCATGACATTGATACACAAAGAATACACAAACATCAAAACATATTAACAACAACTCAAAAAAATATCAAAGGGAGAATTACTGCAAAGTTATCACGAATGATTTTAAGATTTGCACAAATTAGATTACGAAT
The DNA here is from genome assembly GCA_031308135.1 of Acheta domesticus. Lineage (NCBI taxonomy): Eukaryota > Metazoa > Arthropoda > Insecta > Orthoptera > Gryllidae > Acheta > Acheta domesticus. The sequence goes on from JAHLJT010001222.1 coordinate 3,316, forward strand.
AATCTCCGTTAGAAACAAGTTTGAAGCTCAACAAATGGAAGAATGAAATCCCGGTTGGATGAGTGAAGGGCGCATGCTTCTCGCATGACTATGTCATAGTACCCTTCCGTTTACGGAAAATTGCAGTTAACTGTCCCTCATTATACACTGCATCAAAACATATGCAAATAATTTCGTGCACGAAATTCCTAGAATCCCCCAAAAATCTCCATTCAATTAAATGAACACATATAATGTTTCTTGAAAACGCAGAATATTCGAAAGAAGTTTCTTTAAAACTAAAGAAATGGCATTACAAGAATATCTTGTATTCTATTACAGTGAATAAACGTAGTTTGTTGATAGCACAGAATATTCAAAGATTTTTCTTAGAATAACGTTAACCCTTTGCGGTCATTTCACTTTTTCGTCTTCGTCTGGCAGTCCGATGTCCCGCGTCACGAGACTTTCCTTTTTCCTGGTTCTGGTCCTTTGTCCCGGGGCGGGACCTATATTTAACTCTGTGTTATTTCACTCAGGAAAATGGCACGGTCTCCTGTACAACTAATTATCTTCGAAGAGATTAGGCATATTTTCCTTCATTGTAGCTAGACTTTGCCTTTTATGTTGTTTAAAATCAGTTTGCTTACGAGTTGCAGTTGAACTTATGATGACATATAGAAGTAAGTGTTCGAGATTGTCACAGCTTGAACTGTGTGAATCGGTAAACAATTCTAAGAGTTAACAATCTTCAGGAAAGTAAGAATTTGAAAACATTTTCTCAAGATATTCCAAGGAGTGTTAAGAAAATGGCAGTAATGATAACTCGGCCTTCGTTCATACAATGCAATATATAGGCGTTATTGGTAATTAAGTGAAGCTCTCTGCACCAAACATTAAGTTACAAAATTATGTATTATGAATTAGGCAAATAAATTAAAAAGTTTTGTTTGTAATAATACGAAAAATATTTGAAACCCAAGTACAATTTCTTATGCCGCGGCACGCCGGACCTGTGCAACCAGCTACCGGGGGATTTAAAGGGTCTGTAACGAGGAAAACGCTGTGTCCCGCCACGCGGGACAGAGGACCGCAAAGAGTTAATGGCCCCTAAATTATCTCTGACGGTGAATTGCGTGAACACGTGCTTTTACACCAGTCTGCATTCTGTAACTAATTGCTTCAAAATTCTCAGTTCCAGTATTGAATGCGCGGCCACTTTAGTTCCGAGATTATTTCCCTCATGTCCCCGTAGAACACAGCAGCACTTTTACGCCACTGGTCTTATATAATTATACACTCCTCTTGCGAGACAATAAACTCAGTTTCACGCAGTCGGGCAGTTCGTGTAGAAAGGACCCGATGTAGAACATACAAGATCGAAATACCGACCTTAGTCCGTTGGAAAAATAGTCCTCGCCCAAAACAGCAAAGCTTGCAGCAAGAACAAGGGGTGGCGAAGGCCGCCTTAGCATGGTACAACTTCTCGTTGAATAGACTCGCGTCTACATCTCTGATTCTGCCGGCAACCTTACACCTCGAAGTCCAAGAACTTTCTGCCCCATCGTCTCGCACTCCCCTCTCTCTCTCCTACCGCACACGTCACTACTCCAGATAAGACGTGCACACCCTTCTTCACCCCTCCCAGCCACCGATAAGAAAAACCGTCGGCCGCCTGGCGGCGTGCGAGCGATCGGGCGGGCGGGCGGCAGATCTCGTACAATTCGATGGCTGAAAATCGATTTAGCCAATATTTGGGCTGATTAGTTACTATATATATATACATACATACATAACATAATATATATAACTGCTCCAGCCGCGAATCGAACCCAGATCTCCCGGTAGAAAAGGTGGGTGTATATTTTCATACAGAGTTCGATTCCCGGATTGAGTAGTTTGTTGAATACAGTAAATATTTGTAACAACACACATTTTATCCATCTTTTACTGTTAGTAGGACGAGTAGCAAATGGCCGATCATACTACGTACGTTGGAAATCTGTATATCACATTGAGAATTTTTAACAATTGCGTATTTACAATTAATTTCCACTTCAGAAGTGTCATTATTGGAAGAATTAATTTCTATCACCAGCCAAAATAGCTTTTTGCATTGGAAGTAAAAAGACAAAGCTGCACTACAAAAGTTCCCAAGGTCCATGCTCTATTGATATATATGGACGATAATTTACATGAAGATATGGACATATCCAATGACAAATACTGAAACAAGAAATTTAATAGAATTCGAATATTTACATTATATTTGCACGACATGCCACCATAGGAAATGTGATACCAATGTGCCACCACATGCAGCTCCTTATTACCGAGATCAACAGACAGGTCTTGCATCAGTCATTTCTGCACCTGGTTCCGAGTTTTTGATGCAACAATTAACTTTACAATATTTTTTCAGAGAAAGATGTGACCTCTGAGCCCGACAACCTACTTGGGTGCACTCTCCTACATCTCGTTACGTAGCAGTGACGATCATGTGGGTTATCTCTCTTCCGGGAAGGGGTTAGAGAGGAAGTACAAGGGGGAGAAGAGCCGAGAAGGCTGAGAAGGAAGATGTTGGCAAGAGAGCGTCCAGTGGAGAGGTGAGCAGGACGCAGTTGAAAGGTGGCAGGTGAGAAGTGCGGCCAGTCGTCTGGACGTTGGCCGTTTCTCCAGAGCACTTCCGGGGCCACTCATACCCGAAGAGACGTGTGCGAACAAAACTAGATGGGGAGGCTAGGTCAGCAAAGCCACGCCATTTCCACTCCCTCGAGACGAACTTCAAAAACAACGAGACCCGTGACTATCAGTTGCTTTCCCGCGGGGTCCCGTGGCTGGCGCCGCAGGAGTTTCATTACATTGGAGAAGTTCTCCTCAGGGGGTGGTTGTGATCCACCAAACATTATCAAGAAACCTCAACAGCAAGTAACTTTTATTTAAGATAACATAAAAATATTTTGGTTACTTTTGAGAGATACATTGTACAATTTTTATTTGTGTAGTATGAATCTATGAAGTAAATTTCTTTCCATTTAAAACTATTAAATGAAGTGAGAGAGCAAAGTATAAAGAAAGAAGCTTGAAGTAAACTATTGAAGAGATGTTAAACGTGCAAAGGTGTGCGAGTTTAATGATTATTAGAATATCTTGAGATTTGCCACGAATGCATGGAGGATACATAATACAAGATTCAATGTACAGATATATTTTCTTGTTTCTTTCACGACACAGCTTATGAGCGACACAGCTGGACCTGGACCCCTCTCCACGAAATCCACGAAGAGCGAGAGGATACAGTTTTTAGCGTTCACGGGACGGGCACACTTTCAGCTCTGCACGCCGGAGAGAGAAGGCACCGTCAGTAGAAGCCACCTCCCAGAGAGAACGAAAGGCAGGGATAACATGGGACTGGTGGGGCACTTGGGACATCGTGGGTGCCGTCCTACAAAATAGTGACCACCACTTCCAATATTGACGGCATCAAGAGCAGCTATCCTAGCTGGGCAACACCTTTCACAACGATCAAAATAATAACAGCTAAGACAGCTTCTAGATATACCAAAAATCTCGGCGCTAGAGTTATGATGCCCGAGAGAACAACGGCAGCGATCGAAGAGGAACTGCTGCTCTAACAATGGCGGCCTCCTTATCACAAAGCCACAGTGGACACCACCCGTGCGGTCTCACCGCCGCCCGTGCCGGCGTCCCCAACTGCTGCTCCCGCCGGCGTCAGCGCGATTTATTTATTTATTTGTCAAAAAACAGTAAAAAACTGTATATGACGTGTGGGAAAAGAGATTTATCTGCGCACATTTTCTTGAGGGCCGGAATTAAAAAAAAGAATACGAAAATAGAAAACGAAAAATGAATTTAGAAAATAATTATTTTAGACAAATAAAAAATATTTGAAAAATGTTTGTTCCCGAGTTATAGAAAATCAATTTCAACGATAAATGAACTACAAGCAAAAGGAGTGCTCCAACAAAACGTGCGCACAGTGAAGCTACATTTACGTCCAGAAGCAAAACAAGGGGCCATCTCAGCATTTGCTCAACGGATCAGGAAACTGGACAAAAACCTGATCGAGATGGGGGTCATTGATCCGGAAGCTGAAGTACATTACTTGTTACATGCGTATTAAATATTTTTTTGAAATGTATACAATGCAAACGTAAACTAATTCATTATATATCTTTGTTTTGTTACAATAAACATTATTTTTCTTTTTCATGATCACGATCACGATTGTGGCCCTTTCGGCTCTGTCGCAACGACCACTCAGCACCCAACTGCAAACTCCCATCCCCCTAAAAGTAGTTTACGGCATTATAGACCCGGTACTGGGCGAGAGAATCCATTTCAATATTGCTGAGCGTTGAGATAAAAATTCTCAGGAAATAAAATAATCCCCTTAATTTTTTCGTGAAAGATAATTTCAGTATTTCCTTCAATTTAATTTTACATTGATATCGGCTTCCCTTTCCTGTCCACCCGTGCTATGGAAAGGGAGCACCCAAAAGAACAAATATGCAAAATTGTAAAAATAGGATGATCATAAAAGTGGTATTTTGAAAAATACAGCCCAACAACATAATCGGAGTCTAATCTGTTCCTCTTCATTTCCCCACTGTCCCCCATCTATCCTTCACCTGCACCCGAAATGTCTCTTATGATTTCCCCATTTGCCATCTACCCGTCCCCCAAACACGTCATCTGTTATAATTAACTTGTTCTCAAAAAAGTCGTGCCCCATGAGACAAGCAAACCTGGTTTAAAAGGCATCGCTTCCGAGTTATTTGCCATTATAATGTGTGTTGCAATATCTTTTTTTGTATGTCATAACCTGCAAACTTCTATTTTTTCTTCTAAAATCTATTTGATGTAGGATGGGGTGTAATTCTTTATCCACCAGTATCACACAAGGTCTTGTGTCGATTGTTTCTTATAAATTCCCAAAACTATCGTCTTTCCGTAGCGTATGATTACTTATACAAACGATTAGAAAGCTTTAAATGATAATTTGTAAGTACATTCCAGAATCAAAACTTTATTGGGTCGTACAACAATGTATAAAAATGTATAATAAACACTGAAATAAATGCACAGAACCGTTGCAGTCATTTTGAAAGTATATTGAAAGTCCAGGTGTTTTAAAGACGGGAAAATGGTTTTTATTTTTTTAGCTGCAGCCCAGCTATCGAAAAAATCTGAAAAAATGCACAACAATTTGTGTTTAAGAGGAACCTTTGAACATTTGAGGTTCAAGGCTTCTAAGAGAAAATATGAATTTAAAATTTGAATTGGGCCTGAAAAATATTGAAAAATGCTTTCTGATAGTAAAATTGTGTTCTTATTTATCATATTTTTTCTGTCTGATAAAACAGTGTTAAAGTTGTCGAAAAAATTGAAATTAAAAAAAAACGTTTTTGGCTGTATAGGGGTGTGGGTGGTGGGACGGGGCTAAGAAACCTTTCAAAAATATTATTTTATGTTATAATTATAGTGTAATCACTCATATGTAATTTGGTTGAGGGGACTTTTTACCATTTTATCGGGGGGGACCCTTTATTATAAATCTCAACGTAACTTTACTTAAATGTCACTATACAGGATGAGGCGCCTAAGATGCCCACAGCAAGTATCTTCGAAACGGTTTGAGGTATTGGGATGAGGTTTACGCCAAGTTGTTGCAAATAATGGGGGAAATAACATATTCAATGTTCTTGTTTGTGTCTTTTGTAATTTTGGAGATATCGACACAACTTCGATTTTTAAATGGAAGTATTTTTTTTTCACTATCATTCTAAAGTTCTCAAAGAGACGAATACAGTGATATAAGTATTCATAATATTCGAAGAGATACTTTTGCAAACACACATGGTTTTCTCAGGAAGCACGTCATGGACACGAAATGTTCCTTGTTGGCGGAAAGTGCGTTTGACCTTGCATGTGCTGATGTATTTCACCTTTGTAGCTTTCCGTGTCTGAACTCGCTTTCGCAGGTCAACAGACTCATTTTACCTACGATAAATGATCCCAACGTGGAGTCGGCGGAAGCCGTGCAAGTTAAAATTTTATTAATTAAATTATTTAACAAATTTAATTTAATGTGTCGTATGATACTTGCGCATTTCTCTATTCCGTATAAACGGCGAAGCAAGTGAAAAACAGCGTTCTTTTGTATTTTAAGGGGTGAAATGGGATGAATAGGACAATGAATTCTTATACTATCTTCAGATCTATTTAGGTAGTAAAGACATTACGAATCATATCTTAGGAAGAGGAACCTACCAATGCGACAATTTAATAATTTAAAATAATCAAAGACGAAATTTACATTTCATGAGTGAGCTTATTCCTGATTCTCGGGCAATATCTCGCGAACTCACATGGTGGTTTGTAGCCACATACGCAATAACATTTAATTCCTTGTTCTCATCAGTAGCACGCTTATTTTTCTTCGTGATTTAGAATTCCAGTCACTGCTTGATTACAAACGTTGGCCAGGTGATACAGGTTTCCGATTAGGGTACCTTTCAGCGTAAATTTTCACAGTTCGCTTTGCGTTCCTTCCACATTCACCGTAAAGAAGAATATCGAATTTTTCTTCATTCGTAAATTTCATCATGTATGCCTATGCTGCAATGAAGGTTTTTTAAAAGAGTGTAAAAGTTTGTTACAATTATGAACTACAGCTCGTAAATATTTTCATAGGTGAAGGTCTAACATTACAATCTCTCTTGAGAGAACGGAACGCTTTGAGAGCAAAGTACGACTGACAATATTTTCGCCTGCCAGAAACCTGTTAAGGAAGGGCGTGGATCACGTGGTTTCTGAGGGAATGTAGAACGCGTTTTCTTCTACATTTTCTCTCCGAATAATATGAATACTTATATCATTGTATTCGTCTCTTTGAGAACTTTAGAATGATAGTGAAAAAAATATACTTCCTTTTAAAAATCAAAGTTGTGTCGATATCTCCAAAGTTACAAAACTCACAAACAAGAAAATTGAATATGTTATTTCCCCCATTACTTGCAACAACTTGGCGTAAACCTCATCCCAATACCTCAAACCGTTTCGAAGGTACTTGCTGTGGGCATCTTAGGCGCCTCACCCTGTATACCAATTTAAAACCCATTCGGGAGTCAATGCAAAGTATTACAGAGTACGAATTGTAAGTAAATTGTAAGTAGTTGTATAAAGTACGCATTGACACATTTTACTGTATATTAAATCCGCAATTATTTGCGTCAGTGGTAGGTAGTTGCAGTACGGTAAGTAATATATTAAACTATTCATGACTTAAGAGAAGTGAGGGGTAAAACAAACAAATTGTTTATGCAATTAACGTATAGTGTTAGTTTTATTGCTAGAACATGTTTTAAAAATGAGCTATGTTAGGAGAGAGTTTGAAATTTGTACAAATGCAATAAAGCACATTATAAACGAGTTGCATGGCTATTTTTGGTATACAAATTATAACTTTGTAAGAGAATTAAACTTAATTTTGCGAAACAACTTTCTTGTGACATCTCTGGGATTTGACATTTGTGCAAGAAAACGGGCCGGCTTTTCCGTTACCTTTATCTTCCCATGATTCCTCTCTTTGCGAATGGCTGAACATGTGGTAACGCGATTAGTCTTGTGGTTAAGTGCTAATACATTATTTGAGAAAGCAAGTCGCATGAGTCCAGCAAAATCGCAAAACTACTGCGTGCAGTGCAAGTATAAAAATGTATTATTCCGTCAGTTTCGAAGAAAACTCATTTGCGTGTCTTTGTAAGTTTATGAGACTTTTGGTACACCAAAAAGTCATTTTAAAGCTTACGAGACTTTGGGTATTCCGAAAAAGAAAAATGTACGTTTAGAAATATTCCAAATAAAAATGTTGGTTATTTAAATTTTATTTCACAATACGCATTTTTCTAAATTAACGAAAATATATTTATACTACACTGTATAAATTAATTAACTTTTTAAAAAACTGGAATGAAAATAACGAGTTTTGAAGTCATTTTTAACTTCAGACATTTTGGAATAATTTAGACTAGAAATATTGCATTCCCATCTGCGTTCAACAGACCTTTATGAAAGAATTCATTCAATATTTTACTGAATCAAAGTATGTAAGGGTCACTTCATAAGTCTTATTATTGTAATTGTATTGGTTGGTTGTTGTATTGGTAATTATTGTATTGGTAATTATTGTATCGGTCAAACTGCAGAATAGATTTTCCCATCTGGGATTGTTGCGTGATCCTCGCGAGCGTAGGCCCTCGCGAGCTAGGAGGGCGCCGGTCCTTGCGGCCCGGCGGCGGCGGCGGCGTCCGAGGACGAGGGAGGACGGGGGAGGACGGAGGACGGAGGACGGAGGACGGAGGACGGAGGACGGAGGACCGGAGGAGGGAGGAAGAAGGAGGAAGGAAGGAGGAAGAGGAGGAGGAGGCGGCATCGTCGTCGTCCTGGTCGTCCATGAGGGCGCGGCGCCGGTGTATGCGCTCGTGGCTCGTAAACTCGCCCTCCCACACGAAGCGCCGCTCGCAGAAGGCGCACATGAAGGGCTCCTCCTCCCCCGCGTGTGCCGCCGTATGCAGCAGAAGATGCGTTCGCTTGGCAAATTCCTGCCGGCACACTTTGCAGTGCAAGTGCAGGTCTACTCGGTGGACGAGTTGGTGCCACTTTAGCTGCGCGCTTGTCCGGCAGTGGCCGTCGCACACGCTGCACTGGTGGCGTCCGCGGAGGAGATATCTATGCTCCATGAGCTTCATCCTGGTAAGTAAGCTCATGTCGCTCTCGACGCACTCCCAGCTTGCCTCTGCACGGGGCGACTCCCGCCAGGTTGCGGCTCGATCTCCACCTGTTGGCAGAGACTTCTTTAGCAAAGATGGAGGTCGTGCAAGGATAATGTGAGAGCAACAAGACAAACACCTGAATATTTGCATTGGGACCCAATTACTTCAAGGGTAGCGAATTAAAATCCTGATTGAGAGTTTTGCCTTTAGCTCATTTCAAACAATTGATTACACACTTTGGGCGCGTGAACTGCGAAGGTCATTCGTCCCTTAAGAGCGGTTCATATGTATTCCTCGAGTCTTGGCGGTGAACGTCCAGATGGTGAGATCCGGCACCGGCTTGCAGCCGTTGCTCTAAATTAAGTCGGTCAATCTCTATATTATTATTATTATTATTATTATTATTATTTCATTTTATACCTCTTTTGGGGGTTCTTTCAAAGCAATTTCATACATTAATTTCTTGCGGCGACACTAATGCGTATGCAAGAAGTTTCCCTCTCTGCCGTATGGCCTTCGCGTGGCCAGGGATCCATTACTTGCATTGTTGTAACAGAAGTTGAAAGCATTGTGAAAGGTTGGCAACGCAAAGGCTCTGGCCATTGAAATCGACAGCTTCTTCTACTCACCACAAGACGTGCAGCGTTGGCTCTCGCCTCCTGGCCTTGCGGAAACGTCCTGCAGTGAAATGAAGACACAATTAGACGAATGCTTTGCATGAACAATCTCTAGAATAAATATCAAAGGCATACAAAGTTTTTAATATGTACTACTACTGGAATTTACAAAATTTCAATATTTGTAATCAAAATAGCATCAATCCTACAGTACTAAGGAAACTTTACTCTTTGAGAGTATAAAGTTGGAATATTTTGGAGAAAAACTTTTACGTATTCTTTTAAGATTGTGTTGCGAAAACTCACATTCCCTCAAAATTGTCCGTACAAATCTTATTTTCATTAGTTTTACCTACAAATAATTATGAACTACAAATTACAAATCCCATTACCTTATTTAACGCGCTGGCAACAACCACACACAAACAAATCATTTGCATCGCACGCCTCTCACCATTCCATCGCTGCTACCGCACATTGGCTCTGTTAACGGCTGAAACACGTCTGCGCTTCTCGTTCAAAATCTACCCCCTCCACTCTCCACAACTCCACTCCCCTTCGCCAATATTGGAACCCTTCTCTCAACCCCTCCACAGTTGCCAGAATTCGAGCGATTGGCAGCAATGGACGTTCTGCAGTTCATGGCGTTTCATCGAAAAATTATTCATGCAGTAATAAAAAAAAAACACCGAAATGAACTTAAAGCGTAGTATGTCCATAGTAATCGGTTAATCCATTGCTGTTACATTTGATGATACGAATTTTCTTTTTAAAAAAGTAACAAATCGTATTACGAAGTCTCTTATTAGTTTCATAATAATAAATTGATTGTAAATGCAGCAAAACCCGTTGCAATTCAGTTTCTCCAATTCAAATAGGCAATTCCAGGCTCCATTTAAAATGAGCAATGTGGATGTGGCTGTTGTCGAGGTAGAAAAACGACTGTTTCTCTCATTGAGATCAAACCTCAAATGGAATAATAATATACCTGAATTAGACAATAAATTAGGTTTATGTTAGGCATTTGCAATTGTCGAAATATCGGGGATTTAAACAAAAATAAGAAACCCCATTCTCATAAGCGATCTTTACGCTATCCGTGAATGAATTAGTTTCTTTAATTAAAAACCAAATTGAGCTATTTTTAGAAAATTTTGATGTTAAGGCTTTATGTAAATGATCCTCAAAATTCAAAATACCTGTTTTAAAACGTACAGGGCATCGAGTTCCTCTAAATTAATTGAGGAATATGGATTTTGGAGAAAATCGACGAAACTGTTTTGGCCCTAACTTTGACAACAGACGGACAGACACGTTTTGCCGTCAATCGATTTTTCGGTATGAACGACCCGGATATCATGTATTCTTACTTTACAGTGCGTTAAGAGAAGTAATTTATTATACATTAGAACAAGATTGATCCACAGTTTTGTTACCAGGGCCAGTCAATATGATTTTCTCGGTCAAAAATTTGCTGTTTTCCGACGCACGATTACAATACTTTCTCTTCTTACGATGTGAGGGCGAAGAAGTGAAAACTACAGAAAAAGACATATTTTCTTTTCTTAAAGATGTCGCTTCATCAATGGAACAAACTAAAACACCTTTTGGAATAATTTCACTTTTCACTCCTTCTTATTACAAAGTCTTTTAATTCAGTCAAACCTCAGATGGAACATCCATTTCAAGTTCTGAACACAATCAAATTCACTAAGCCATGTGTTCAGAATTCTTTCAAATTCAGTCTTCGTACTATTCGTAGCGTAAATTTTGCGAATGTTGATTCGTAACTCAGATCTGACATAACATTCTAGGGAATCACGTGTTACTACTCCCAGACTTTTAGATTGCAGAAAACAATTGTACAAATAACAAATCCCATCCACATGATTCCTGTAAGGCTGTCTTAATTCAGCTAGGAATTCTATTATTGCATTGTCTCTTGATACACGTATCAGCTGGTTTTGTTAAATATGACTTACACAAGGATGGGAACATATTTTCAGAGTTACAGATATCATAACCAGAGACGTATTTACGGAATGGCAGACATGGCACTCTCTCAAGGAGCGCTATTTAGCTATCGACATTTACAAAAAAAGTTGAATGAATTATTTTTCAATTATGGAATGAACTTTACAGAAAATAATGAAATAAAATAAACTTTTCTTTAAACATTTCAGGTTCGTGGAGCGCTCGGCCTGTCAAAAAAATTACGCTTACTTTTGTGCCATTAAATGCAGAAAAATTTGGCTTCAATTTAAGAACAAAAATAGTTATCAATAACACTTTTACAATCTATTGCTGAAGTACGGAGTACGGAGACGAGGGTGCTTTTCCGAATGTACCTATTGCTATTCAATTAAGTTAACTGTTGCTGTTCTACTGCTAGCTGTGAGAGATCTTTCAGCAAGTTAAAATTCATACCATCCTACTTAAGAGTTTTCTATGGTCCAGAACAACCGTGTAGCCTTGCTCTGTTGAGTGTTGAAAGAGAAGAAACTGAGAAAATTGATTTTGAATTTGTCGTTGATGAATTTGCAATCTGTAAAATCAAGAAGAGCCGCCCTTCTAGTCTACACAAAATTGTAAAGTTTTCACATTTACGAATATTAGGTTATTTATGGTGTAAGTACTTAAATGCCCTGATTTAGTTTACGTAAGTAATTTTTATATATTTTATTTTTGTGAATGGTCAGTTAGTAGATTATATATTTTTAAAATAATAACAGTTTCTGTCCTTATAATTTTAAAAACGAATTTAATAGATATTAACAAACATTGTTGTTTTCTCTTTATTATCTCAATTCCTAAAATTATAAAAAAGCTAATTACAAAACAATCCTTTTTTCGGGATATATTGTTTTATTAAACTTTTGAAAGTAATCAAAATCTTTTTCACACTTGTGTATTACCCACTAAAAATAATAACAACAACCCTAATTTGAAATATCCTGAATGGACGCAATTTCTATGCTTGCCATGGGCGCCTGAATACCTAGATACGCATCTCATTATAACTACAACACTCCAAGTCTGTCTGTCTTTCGGCGCAACAATCTCTGACGAAGTCTGGGCCTACCAGCGGCGTCCCAGGCCTTGCGGCCATGGTTTGCGGGGTACGTGTGGTTAGCACGAAGGCATCCCTATGACCTACTCTGGTCTTCTCAACCTGAGAAGTGTTTTCCTCCTCGTCACACAGCACCATATACTGGGACATTGCAAGGAAAACTTCTTGCGCGGCCGAGAATCGAACCCAGGTCCCGTCATCGCGAGATCGAGATCACCCTCCTGGCGGCGATGAACTTTTGAAGGGGGCAATGACGGTCAAAGGGACTATTGGGGGTCTATAGTCCGAATATGAACATGCGATTTGGTAGATATAATCAAGCTCCCATGCATTACAAATAATATTAAATGAACTTGATTATTTTTTTCTGACATAGCGCAACAAACTACATGAAATATAAATGCGTTTCCCTTCTTCGAATCCGCTGCTCATCCTTAGGTTCAGGGCGTAGTTAGGCATTGCAACCCGTGCAGAGCATCGTTCCCCCGAAGTCAGGGAACCGTAATAATGACCCACGAGGATGGATATCGGCAAAGAACTATGCAAATTGTACTCCATGCTTATTTTCTCCATTGCACCAGCCATTTTATTACTGTATATCAATTACATTTAAAACTCTTAATTTCACATTCATTGCAGTAATCGACTTTTGCACAGATACTGTGATGCCGAATCCCAGAACCTTGCTACGCAATTGCTTAGGATGTATAGAAACTGAAAATATTGTAACTATTTCCACAACAATATTATATGGTACTGCGAAGAAGAGCGAATTTTTAATTGGCTATTATCTGTTTTGTTGCTCTGTATCAGAAAAAATACTTTCTGCAATGTTTTACAGAAGAAGTGTTTTGGCCAATGAAAAACTCAAGATTTTGTAATAATTGCACAACAATGAATATCAGCTAGACATTTAGCAAATCAAAAGTGGAAGAGTTTTTCGATTAACAGAAATACGAAATTGTTATCTTTCAGATATTTACGTTCAATTATTTGTGTTATTATAGAAAATAAAGTAAGGGGGCGACGGAGCCAACAATTCTTAAAAAAGGATCGATGAACGAATAAACTTGGGAATCCCTGAATTAAACGATTAAAATCGACACACTAGTTTAAGGGTCAGGTCAATCTCTCCTGCTGCATAACCGTTTCAATACAATTACAGACTATATCGGGCATCGGAAAGAAAAATAATGTTATTTAATACACTGTTATTAAAAAGAAAAACAATGTTATTTAATGTATAAGTAATCACCTGGACGGCATAATTCAAAGATACTCTAAAAAATTGCCATAGCAGGTAGTGTAACCTCCTCTGGGTTAACGATCGCATCTCGATCAGGATTACCGGCAGAAGTGGTTCAAGTCTCACTGAACTCTCAGCAGCGTCTCTGATCGAGAGGTCTAGGTTTTGTCCTGATGGTGGCAGGATTTTCGACAGTATCTACATAGCTATGTCCAATACAACTGCTGATTGGAGGAGAATTGTAGCGGAGATTGATCTGATCTGTAATTTTCATTGTTTCTCCGAGCACACCGAGGTGGAGCTAGTGCAGTACCCTATTGACCTCGCTGATATTGCCGTCTCCCTTTTGCTATCCTTCCTTACATACACTTACACTTACATGCAGTACATTACCACTCATGTCGGGAGACCAGTCGGGATACTTAAAGCGTGTCCAGGCTGGGCACTGCCCACTGGTGGGGTGATGTCTGTTTGAAAAAAAACAAGCAACCGCTGGCCGACTTGTCGATTGGCGCCGGATCTCACCATCCAGAAGGAGAAAATCATCACCTACCTCCTGACAAGAAAACGCAGCTACAACTTACAGAACTACTAGCAGTTTGATGTTTTCACGAAATAATCAATCAATCAGATACTCTTCTTGGTCCTGTTTTTCTGATCCTTTGGTGAATGACCCCTTGTTTTGGTTCTGGACATAGATGTAACTTCATTCACTGCGTACGTTATCTAGAGCGAGGAATATATTTATTCAAATTAACATTTTCCACGATTTCATGGCAGTATGTAGACTTCCTCGAAGCCACGATGAGGGAAACTAGCCAAAATCAGCACTGATTTTCCATTGAATAGTTTTATTACACGGTAGCTAATATTTTCCTATCATTCTTGGCAAGAACGATCGTTTCCACATGTATTTCATAGTTAAACTGGTGTGTAGGTTTAGGATTGATATCTAAGGAAATGTGCACAGAATACATTTCTCCCCAACAATACATCACACACAAATTTTAACTGTTTTTTGACGTTAAAGGAGAAATAAATAATTAAATTCAGTGATGCACAAACAGCTCCCAGATATATTTTAGTTGAAAAGCATCACAGCAGCTACCAGGTCAATTCTTTGGACCTTTTTTTAGAAATGTGAATAAAATTGTATTCATTATTTTTACATTAGTGCTCCATTTCTTAGTTCATGTAATCAAATATACATGATTAGTTCCCTAGCATTTGCACATTTGTGCATCAAATTAAAATTAAAAGAAAATCAATTTAATCTTGAAAATATTTTAAAACTTAATTTACCTAGTGATTGTTTGCAATAGTCTATATTTATATTACAGGATACCTGTCAGCCTCAGGTATCAGAAGGGAGAGGAGAGATTATTCTAGAAAAGGTGATGTATATGAAATATGATGAACCACTGTTAATTTAAGTTATGTGTATAAAATAAGAAAATATTCGTATTTTATATATTGAGTCCACAGGTGTCAGCATGCATGTACAACATGCTATGGTAGCCTGTCCAATCTTAATAATGACATACTTTTACTACACTGTCATTATAATGAACTTTCCCCATTTCTGAGAACTACAGAAATCAATTGACAAAAAACACCTCACATGGCAACAATTTACATTCATGGACAAATAGTTGCACACTGGGATGAGATATCCCGAATAATATATTTTAATGATAAATTAAATAAAACTAAATGCATCCTGCAATATTGGATCTTGAAAATACATACTTGTATACTTAGATCTTCCACATCCATTCAACACACATCAACATATACACAATCAAATGTATGAAAGATCGCTACAATCTTAGACTGTGAGAGTGGCATCACTAACACATGTAATGGATCTTCATTCGTTTTCTTGCAAATTTTATTGTTTTAAAGATGCTTAAACTTAACCAAGAGATCCAAACTGCTTTTTGTTAGAATTCTTTTATTTCATTACTCTATTATTTGGAGTCTTCTTAGAAACCAGAGAATGAGCAAGAGTAACTTTTCAGAATTAGAAATAATTTTTTTAAAGTTTGAGATAAAATTTTACACTATTATTCGCTCTCACTACCTATTTGAATAAAAGTTAGATTGCACTCATCAACAAGTTTAGCTTTCATTATTCATTTCTTAATTACAACTACTGAATGATGATAACTTCAAGACTACAAATTTTAAGAACTATGGACTTGTGTGGTTGATTGACCAAAGAGTACTTTTATTTCATAAATAAACTTAAAACAAACTTTTCTTCGCCACCTGGATAGCATCTTTATGAATGCTAATACAATGAAAGTATGTTAGAACATGTGAGTAAATGAAATATAAATGAGAAGTGCAAGGTCGGTTTGTATAAATACTGATAAATAGTGACTAGTTCCAATTTACGTTAAAAAGTTTCTTTTTCAAGACAAATATTTAAGAACCTGAGCAACATTACTGAAATAGATTAAATGGATCCTTCACAATGATAGAAGCAGAAAAATAAATACAGTTTTTTTCTTGTAAATGTAGACCAATTTGAATCAACATTTGTTAAAGTGTCATCAGGAACATAAATGACTTGGGAAAATTTAAAAAAATTGTTTAATATCAAACTAGTAATTACTGGTGTTTTTTTAGTAATGTATTTTTCTCTAATTTGTAATTGTCATGACAGTAAAACTTGTTAACTGTCTGCAAGTATGTAATTTTCTCAATGTCTGACTTCTTTGATACACTGGTTTAATCATTCCTGGGGAATAAACTGGGATCTTTGGACATACAACAAGAGTTTGACCAAGAATGAATGATAGTGAAATCTTTTATGGAATTGTACCTTCATAATTAAATCTTTTGTTGGTTTTAAATGCTTTTGACTGGCATTGTGTTAACTAATACAGAAATACATTTTCTTGGTAGTTTATTTTATGATTCAAGTTTTATCAGTGAATAAACAAAATTACTTTCTCTACAAGCATGTCGTAACATTTCTCAAACATATTAACCAAATTAGTGATGAGCATGTCAAAAATTTAGCCATTAAGTGTTCGTTAAACTCAAATCCTCTATGCTTCACTTGAATTCCCTTCTTTTTTTTTATAATAAACTTATTATAAATAAGTTTTGTGTTTGCTCGCAGATATGTACTGTTCCCAAATATGGCAGTATGTAACTTTTCTCAATGTCTGACTTCTTGTACAATGGTTTAATCATTTCCTGAGGGATAAACTGGGATCTTGACATACAACAAAAGTTTGACCAAGAATGAATGATAGATGAATCTTTTATGGAATTGTTACCTTCATATGTTCCAATTTTCTCTGAATTGGATTCAAGATGTACAAACTGCTGATAGGAAATGGGACTTCTCTTTTCTTGGTTTGTCTTTTCTCTCCCCACGACAAAACACAACCTAGGTCCTGTTGTAAAAGGGCTCCACCATTTCATGAAGTCAATAATATTGGATTCTGTGATTTCCTTTAACTCAATCTTCCCTGGTTTTGCATTTTTAAAATTATTCACGCAGTAATTCATGGAAACTGCACTACCTGTTATGTCCTCCTAGTCTCCATTTTGTGACTCTGAAGTCTCTGCTCACATTTTATTAAAGTAAGCATCAGACCAGAGACTGACCCTATTTTAACATGTTCTTTACAAAACTTATTGTATTTGAGCTCTCTGAATATCATTATGGACTACTGAATATCCTTAACAGAAATTAGGTTCTTTTACTCCTAACTTTAGATACATCCATGTCGGAACTGAAATGGAGAAAACATTAATTTTCATGAATAATAACCTACATTGTTTTAAAAAATAGCAATTAATTTATTATTCTTTCCAATAAATTATATTAGTACACAGTATGAATTAGTGACTAGGATTAAGGTATTTAAAGGAAGACAGGCATATAGAAAAATGTAAAGCAAAATTATTTTTGTTAGCTGGTAATATTTTCTTTATTAAGATTCAATTTCCAAATACAAGCATCAAAAAATATATTCCCACCACAAACGCAATGTTTAAGTAGATTATACAAACACAGAAGAATACATTTTATACAATATTTTTTGATATATAAAAAGCCAGTGCAAAATATGAATAAAAACATTCAATATCTTCTTAAATAGTGTGAACAATATCATTGGTGTTTGGGAGTGAATGGCATAGTTTGCAAATGAAAATGTGTAGAATTCTTTCTCACAATTTGCAAGTAAAAAGGTTTATAGGTTCTATCACAAACTATTACACTGCTCAACAAAAGAAACTTTTTTTCACTTGCCCAGGATTTTGCAACGAATTTATAGTAAATGGTACGCTGAATCCAGATATGTCATTAGTTTTGCTGAATTGGCTCTAGTTTTTGTGCTATGAACATTGTAATGAATGATACTATCACAAAAACTCACAGCATCTAATGCAAATATCTATCTTTATACAAACACTGTTTTTTTATTTTAAACATTGAATATCACATTATTTTCAGTATTCTTTAATTGAGCTTCATTTGTATTAATACATTTTCTTTTGTTACAAAAGATTGAGTTCTTCAAGAAGACCTTGTTTGAACGATTTTAATGTATTTGACTATATTTGTGGCGGAATTTACGCTACAAAAACAGAAAAGAAAATATTAAAAACTTTGTAGAAAAATATATGAAACATATTTGGTATACAACTGGGTGATCGATATAAGTCGTGGGCTCCTGATGTGGTATGCAAAACTTGTGTGGAGTGTCTCCGGCAGTGGAAAACTGAAGAGTGGTACTGTTGTATGGCAAGAGCCCTAAATCATGATTGTTATTTTCGTTCTGCAAACGTAAAGTCTTCAATCGTTACAAGAAAAAGAACAATCGTTACAAGAAAATCTTTGCTGATTTGGAATCAGCAAGCGACCTGTGCCACATGGACCTGATGTTCACCACACTCACTGGAATAAGGATACACAGATTCTGATATTGATAGTAAGGATATACAGATTCTGGGGTGCAATTCAAGAGTTAGCAGTGGCAGTGAATACAATGGAAGTGTTGATACAAAAAAGAGCACTTCTCCCAAGATAAGCTCAGTGATTTAATACGTGACCTCAATTTGCCAAACAAAGCAGTTGAACTTTAGCATCGTGACTAAAAAAAGAAAAATGCCTGACATTGGAAGCGAAAATAACACTTTACTGGTTATTGGCACAGGCTTTGTCATAGTTGTCAAGAACTTTTTGGGTAATCATAAAGCAGAAAATTATCCAAAACTATTGCCAGACTTGCTTTAAAACTTTCGAAATTTGGGCGCAACTATGAGCATTAAGGTACACTATCTCCATAGCCATCTAGACAAATTTTCAGAAAATCTTCGCAATATGTGTGAGGGACAAAGCGAGCGGTTTCATCAAGAAATAATGGTAATGGAAGCTAGACATCAAGGCCGATGGGATAGAGACAGTGGCAGACTACTACTGGTGCTATCAACGTGATTGCTCTAATTTGTCACATAATAGGACATCATACAATGTTTTGTGATTCTTTGCAGGCTGTAAATATAAATATATTGACTACATTAATATTAAATATTTCAAGAGTTTAATTTGGTATAAAAGGCATATCTAGTTACATTTAGTTCAAGTTTTATGCAATTTATGAATAGACTGTACTCAATAAAATAAAATAATATTTTTTGATGCGATTTTCATTATCTCAAAAACTAGGGCCAATCTACCAAAACCAATGCCATACTTGGAATCTGTGCATGAAACATACTCTAAAATGGCTTTAAATTGTTTGGCAAGAAAATGAGTGTTCACCAGTGTTATTATATAAGGTAACGCGGGTAACATTACCATGGTCAAACATTGCCACAACTTCAAAAATTTAAGTAACTACAGTCTGTATCATAAATTTGTTTGCTCGCTGAGTTTCCATAGTTAGCTCCTCTCCTAGAAACATTATATACAATGGTTGGGTGCATTGGGTTGCTGTTGTAACTAAAATGTCCATAAATATGTATGGTGTAATGATGCAGCAGCAAATCTCGTAATCGAAAATTAGTTAATTTTGGATTAATTAAGTTGAAAATCAAGGACATAGATAGGTAAATATGTCATGTCCTAGCATGCTATGCCTGACTGAATAATTATTCATTATTAACAAGATAAAATGTATTAATAGCATATACTACTTTCAGGCTAAATTGCCAATACTGATCATTTTTCCCCTAGATTTAAAGCTTTGAAAAGAAATTCTTACATTGAAAACAATTGACATTTGTGAATTTATATACATAATTTCTTAAAGTATATGACTTATAAATTCTAAACTGTGGTTAGCATATATTTGATACAAAATTACTGTTTGTTGTCGCAATACTTGCACTGTAACTTTGCCATGTAGGACCTATACAAATAAAAAATACAATATCTAAGGTTTACAAACCTATGATGAAAGTAAAATGCACTAAGCAATGAAAAAGTAAATAGTGGAAAATTAAGTTGGAAAAGACTATACTGAACTGTATGGAATTAGCGGGCCGTACTTTTAAATGACATGTTTGTGTCCAAATACAATATTGTTCCTGAGCTCCCAGACTAAATATAAAAAGGAAAAGCACATTTCCATTTTTTTACTTTCGCATTTTTCACAATGTAAAACAGTTATAAAACGTATTTAGACTAAGTTCTCAAAGCAGTATTTATCCCTGTTAGAGTATTTAAACTGTCAAAAAACAAAGACTAATAATGTTCTGATGCATATTTGTTTCTGTTTCCTATCCAACTCTCACACATTTACAACTTTCCCAGAGACTTGGAAATAAATTAGAGGTGGCAATGTTTGACTCCCTGAAGGGTAACATTGCCACTTTGCCTGCCTTTAAAAAGTAACAAATCTTTGAAATTATGGAAGCTGGACTTCAATATTTTGAAGAAACAGTACTTTTGTGAAGATTAAAGTGTTCATAATAATGAATGTGAGTATTGATGCAACAAAGTAGAACTTTCAAAGAAACAAAGATGTGACAATGTTATCCCCCCCATTACCTTAATACTTTCCAATTTTTCATTTTCTTACTATCTGTAAGATATTCTTGTACTACTAGAACTGTTCATCTACCTGTCCACTCTCACCCCACATTTCAGGGTCCCCTACAAAGCTACATATTGGTATACAAGAGAGTGTCACTAAGTCCAAACATGTTTTGAGATACGTTGATTCTGTTAAAATTATCTACTCAATTTTATTTCTAAATAGGAATTAAAACCTGTTTCTTACACCATTTTAATATATAATAATAAATATAATAAATTTAATTATATTAGTAAACAAAACATCAGGATTCATAGCCAACCTCTGTAGATTTCCAGAAGAAATAAAATATTCATGTCATACTACCTGAGGCGTATATAGGCATTCAGGTGCCCATGGCAAGTTAGAATTTGCGCCCCTGTCAGGATACTTCAAACTATGGTTGTTGACAATTGTATTTAACGAGTACATACTAGTGTAAATAAGATTGTGATTAATGTTCAAAAAGTTTCATAAACAATTCTCTCGAAAAACATTATCTGTTTTTTATTTAAATTATTTTTTTAATTTTAAGGAGTTGAGAGAACAAAATTAGTTTCATCTGCTTCTGCAGTGGTAAGCGAGCCATATTGATATGAAAGATAGGGAACACTGTTTTATGAGGTGAAAATGAACGGTAATAAACAATTAAAAATTTGAATATGCGAAAGTGGCCCATCACCCGTTGTGTATGTGAAGATGAGCGTAAAAAATTGTTTTTGCGGTAATAATTAGTAATAAAATAGTTAAAATTCAGGTTCTAGTTTGGTTTGATTCTGCCATGGTGAGCGAGTCAAGCTGATATCGAACTAGTCCGCCCCCATGTTTTTCGGTGAAGATGGGCGGTAAAAAAATGGTTTTGCGGTAATAAATTAGCAATAAAAATGTTTAAAAATTGTGGTACTGATTTTGGTTTGATTCTGCTATGGTGGATGGGCTAGCTTGATATCAAGCTAGCTCGCCACCCATTTTTTTCGGTGAATATGAGCGGTAAAAATGGTTTGCGGTAATATAAGGTAGTAATAAAAATTCTGGCACGTAGTAGTTTGATTTGATTCTGCTCTGAGGGACGGGCCAGCTTGATGGACCTATTTTATTCACTTTCAGAATTAGCAGTATAGTATATAATCAATACTTTCTCCAAACATTTCTACTGTACGGCTCTTTTATTGTGTAAAATCATTTTGAAAGCTGAAAATTAACTTTCCTGTGACATTCCTCGCCTGGATTACGAAGACGACGCGCCGCGGCGATAAGCCTCAACCTGTCAACAGCGCAGTTGCCCCAGGAATGGTGCAATTGCCTAAAATTACTGTCGGAGACGAGCCTGCAACATCCCTTTTATGTTGCCTTGCAGAGCTCTTGTTCGGTGTGTTGATGAGAGATTTCGGTGCGTAGTCAATTGCGTATTCGATCAGATAATACTACACTTTGGGAAATTCGGGAAAGGATTTGCTTTTCCGTTAACATATTTTTTAAAATTGGCAATTAAAATGTAATCAACAGAGTCGTATTTTACCAGCATTGGGGCCCCTTGGACCTAGGTTAATTTGGGGGGCCCTATTCTTACTTTCACTGATCACCCCGTATTTCGATGCTGAAATATAAAAAAAATCCTATCAATTCACATTGTATTTTATATTTTGTTTAATATTTTGAAAAATATATCTTAAGTCTCAATTTAAAATTATTCAAACAAAAATTTTAAACATTTATGTAAGAATAACAGACTTATAATTACATTAAAAAAGACTTAAGTTAAATACTTTAATTTTTTATTGAATTGCACATATATAAGCTTAAAAAATATCAACCAGCAACATTTCATATATTATCCAATGATGCGTGACACATCACTCCGTTATACCAATTTTTTGCGTACAGTTTAATCAATCATATTTTGTTATTTATTTTTTGAACCGTAAGTGTTAAGTATTTTCAAGAACTATCTGAGACCCTTGAACATTGGGGCATTGGGCCCGGATTTCTTCGGGCTCGTGCGTTAACACGGCACTGGTGGTCATTCTTGAAAATTACTTGGTGTATATTTAATAAACATCAACTGCCCTTTTAGAACATTTTAGTCACTATAAGATGCTTTCAGTAGATATATTTTTTCATGATTCGTAAACATCTGCAATTAATTTTCACAACATCCTAAGGAACTAAATAGGCTTTTGTCCTAAAATCCGAGGTCTAATGTATTGGAGAACTTCAATGATTTTGTAGATTTTTCACAGCTTCTAGCAGTGCTGATGTCGGGGTCTGATAAAGATTCGACATAAGAACCACAGGCATGTCATTTTACTTTTCCGTATACGTACGTGTATACGGTACTGGAAAAGTTATGTAACGCTGTGCGCAAAAACGGCAGATTTTCGTCAGAAAAAAATCATTACTGTGCCCTGATAACGAAAAAGTGGATAAATCTAGTTGCTAAATTAAGAAAAAAATACACTAACACGTGGTGCAGCCTGAATCCCTGTTTTGTAGGTCCTTGATACCGGAAACCAATTGAAAGCAAAACGTTTGTCCGTCCGTCTGTCTGTGAACAACACGCAACTAAACCGTTCAGGCGATTTTCCCCTTGAATTTGAAACCGATATTTTAATCTTGAGGGGATACTTTACATGAAGCCCCGGGGACATTTTCAAAAATTTTCAAAAATGGCGCCAACAATTGAATAAATTTTGTTGTTGGATAGTCTGAAGGTTATGTAAGAAAATGGCGCAGGTCTAATTTTGGTTGAAAACTCTGTTTTTCGAAAATTGAAAAGATTTTAAAAAATTTCGGCGTTTTCCGACAACTACAATTATGAAGATACATTTTTTAAATAAAATGTGTTCGTAAAAAAATCTTCAAATAATGTCATGTTCAATTTTCAAAAAAAATAGTATTTTTGCGAAATTTTGTGTCAAATATAGGCAATTTATTTTCCAATTTTTTAAAGAAAATTTTCATTAGGATGAGGCTTTAGTGTTCTTTAATATTCTTAAAATAATATTTTTGTTCTACTATTGCGAAACCGGCAAGTTAAGAAAATGTCAAAAATATATACTTCCGGCGGCGATAGATGGCAGCTGTCAAGAGTACGCTGCTAGTCCGAATAGCTAGCCGAGATTAAAGGAAATGGAAAATTAATACGGGAAATTCTGTGCTATTCGGTAGCACTACTAGTTTCTACTGTTCCCAGCGAGTTGTAATACTGAAAATAACCCATGTTCAAGAGGTCCGAAAAATGGGGTCATTAATACTTCTAGTTTTGCTGCGTGTACGCCAATGAAGTTAGTGGAGTGATTATCACAGTTGACGAACATGGATAGATGGTTTAAAATGTTCATTTTATTTTCTCTTTTGTGTAAAGTTTAATTTCTTTATTGGAAAATAAGTCAACTTTTTTCCGAAAATGACGAAAGCCAAATAACGCCCCCTGAGAGTGGCGCCCATGGCAAGTGCCATGTCTGCCATATCCTAGATACGCCTCTGGATGGGAGGAGTTTCGCCTCGAAGGAGGAGAAAACTGGCAGTGTCCGATACGAAGGCGGGTTAAAATTAATTCCTCACGCCTAGAGGAGCGGGAAAAGGAACGCCAGGGATTAACAGAATTCTTTATCGCACTTAGTTTAAAAGTGGTATTGTGCCACTCTTACAGTGGTATTGTGCCCTTACACGCTTTAAACACGGATAGTTTCAAAAAAGCCTTAACATCGTACAAAATGGATGTCAATTCGGGTCTTTCGAGCCCCTGATTTCGCCGGCTGGTCGGCCAGCTCATTCCCTGTGATTCTCACATGGCCTGGAACCCAATTAAGAACCAGTTCATAGTGGCGAGACAGAAGACGATGAATGAGGTTTTGAAATGATTTGGTCAGATAGCCTGACGAAGAACGGGAGACAGCTTGAAGAGATCTGAGAGAATCAGAACACAGAATTACTCGGCGCAACGTCGTTGACTCGATGTATTTTAGGGCGTCGAGAATTGCATACATTTCAGCAGTGAATATACTGCACCGGGAATGAAACATCAAAATTTAAAATATATTCCGTCCGTCCGTGCGAACGTCCGTCCGCCAGTCCGTCCGTCAGTTCGTCCGTGAGAGCGTCCGTCCGTCTGTGCGAGCGTCCGTCATGTAAAAAATATATAGTGTAAAAATTAAGCAGTGTGCTAACACCCACACCACTGCAGCCCGCTAAATAAAAAACATTAAACAGAACATTTGCACCTGACACACGATTGAGATGCTTAATTCGTGATTTATATCATACGTCCAGGAACCTGTCTTCTAACAGCACAATTGGAGACTCGAGCCGTGGCAGTCTTCGCGTATTTGCATTGCCACCAGTCTTTTACACTGCGAGGAGCGACTTAGCCCTTTGCCTGGCCCTGAGAATTTGTAGTGGGTATAGGATTGGAGAGAGGGTGATCTGCGGATCTGCGGTCCTCATTTATATCGAAAGAACCGATCTAGTTTCCGTCTGAAACGACCAATTCCAAATTTTTCATACAAGCAATAGCGACGGCGGCGTTGTTTAGTCGAAAATCTGTCACCATCCGAGCGGAACCTCGAAAGGCTTTGCCGTACAGCCGGAGCCATTCTGAGTCATGGGATGGATCTTCTGGAAATATGTGATTATCTCTTCATCCGGTTTTGATCGATTGATTAGCATTTCACGGCGCGTTAAGTGTTATAAAAGCATGCATAACAAGGATAAGACAGGGAAGAGAAAGGAAAGATCACGTGCGGTTCACAGCCCGAATGTTGCACTGCACCGAGTACTGCACCGACATTCGGAAGGTGTTAATCGGAGAAACCACGGAAAACTTTGGACAGTTAGAACAGAGCAACCGGTCGCTTGAATTCTTCAGGCACTGATGAATTCGACCTAGCTAATGTCGAAAATCTTACCACTGTCGGGGCTCGAATCCTAGGACCTTCCGATCAGAGACGGTGCAGTGACATCAATTAATACCCTGATGCAACTAAGCCAGTCCTATCAGCTGCTATTAAGGATGCGGGAGGGGGATGGTGGGGGAGAGGGGAATAACGCACGTCCCGTGGCCCCTCGCTTCAGTTACTGCTCTGCCATTCAGCTGGAATTGATCATAGAAAACCACGAAAATTATCGATCATTGCAGCAGACCTCCAGAATGTTTCCCAGGCAGTGTTGTCTTCTATTCCAGTTACATACACGATGAAAAGAGATGGGTGAGCTATTGCGCATCTTATCAGATTTCAGCCAATGAGTTTCACAACATTACCTCACAATATTGGCGGGAATTTTAAATACAAAATTATCAGCTCGTTGCAAGTCATTGAAACAGTTATGTGAAGCATTTCTTTTAAATATTGCAACTTTTACACCTTCATTATGTTATTTTCGGTTGGTCACCGTTTAACATTGTCACTCTATGCTACTTTCAAAATGTGTCTCAACACTTCTCGCCCTCCATGCAACATGACGGCCAGAGTCTGGTTTGGCTTTTCAAACGAAATCTCCGTGCTGTGATCACGTGCTTTCTGATGCAAACTGGCGTTGGGAAAAAGTCGGTGCGCCGGATTAGCTTACCCATCCCTTTGCACCAAGGGTACATAACCGATGTTGAAAAGTCACCGTCATCGACAATCAAATCTAATATATCCATGTCTAAGGAAATGTTGCGGTCTAGCAAACACCCTCACCCATGCGGTAGTCTGAGTAATAAAATGATTTCGTTTGCAACCGTTTGTATCCAGTAGTGATTCACGGAATAATTCTGATAATGGAAAAGCACTGGGTTTGGTACCATTTAATTCCAATGTTATGTTAAAATTCGGAATTGAAATCGTATTTCACAAAATGATTCAGCATTCTAAATTGGGATTGTTTTACTCAAAGCGAGGATGTTATGACTGATAACTTATTCATTGTACTCTATTATTGTTTATAAGCGCCAAACGTAAACTTCTGCCGTCAGAGACTTATTGACGTCATTGACGCGAGAATCACCAACATTTCAAAGGCTGTGAAACTTTATTTTCTTCCTTAGTTTTGTATAACAAAATAAACACATTTCAACTTACTCAGCAAAAGTATGGATGACTAAATATTAATAAATATTTGTAAACACCTACGTACCTGATGTCTGGTATAATCGCATTACACTGGCAGTGTATACGGTGTTTTTTGAATTAATATTCTTACCGGACCCACCATATCTCAATGTGGAATAATATTCTAGGGATATATTGTGTAGTATCTATTCAAGTTACCGAAGAAAGTGAATCTCGTGAAAATTGTAATTCTAATTCTTGTTTAAATTCTCCAATTCCTAAATTGTTGTTCTAATTCTCCAATTCCATCCATCACCAAAATTGTGTGCGCATTCAGAAGGCTCCAAGACGCCGAGGAAAGTCATTTGCGTCATTTGGGAACAGCGAGTGCAATTTCTTTCTCTATCCGAGGACAAAGTTTAGTCAAAACATTTAGAACCATTAATGAGAAAATTTTGAGTGGAGGCTTCATGTAAAGTAACCGTAACGATAAAAACATGTTTCAAACAAGCAGACCTTCGATTTGGCAAAATGGTCCGCATGGAACTCCAAGGTGAAGACAAACAAGATTCAGTTTTATATGGAATGGTATAACCTTAAATACATATGGATAAACAATGTTGACGATATGGAGTTAAATATGAACAAGAAAATTGATAAAGATACAAATACCGCACATCATTAATTAATGAAACGTTTAATTTACATAAATATAATGGCTGAAACTTAGTTACAGCTTTCCTCATAGATCAAGAATTAATCATTTCTTGTACTAAAAGAGTAAACATTTGAGTAATTAAAAGTTCCGTAATTGTGTCTTATAATGGAAAATTTACAAAGCAATGCATAACAAATGTATTTTAAATGGTTTAATGAGGAACTCTGCCTTGTGACTCAATAGTTTGTGCCGGTTAAAACACTACTCAAAATCAGAATACTGGGAACCATCTTGAACCTCGCATTATCTTCGGAAGCTAAATGCAGGCTTACTCAAATCTCGTTCGCCACTTGAAAACGTATTAAAAGCTAGAAATGATCATTCATGAATAATCATTCACAAATAATCATTCATAATAGTTTGAAAGAACATGGAACATTCTGTAAATAAAATGTTGGATGTGTAACAGTGTGCGAGTTCTTCTTACATACGTGAAAATATGCACCATAGCTTAAAATATGAACAAATACGGATAAGAAATATGTTTTAAGTAATTCAGGAAATTCTTATTCATAAACACTCAAAAAACATTTGATTGTACCTGATAAAGAAAAAATCTGTAATTACTAGGGATCGGATTTCCATACAGATGTATATTTTCCCCCTGTGGTCAGAAACACTTCGTATATGCATTGAACACCCAATTCCCAATTATTTACACATGATTTTGTACTGCGTATCTTGCATATTTGGCCCGTTTTCTTAAAAACCGTCGTAATCCGGAAAATTATTAATAATTCTGCATACTTTCCTTAGCAACTGTAATAGTTACCCATATTTATTTCAATAAATTTAATTTTAATATTGTTAGAATAATGTTTCAAAATGCGTGGTTCATTGTAGCTAATTTTGTTTTTCTTTAGTAGCCGCATAGAAATCCGCGCCCCAATGACGACTGTCCGCGCTCGCCGAACGCCATCGCGGCGCTGTGGCAAGCAGTGTCTGCTGAGTCACCACCGCTGTGCGCCTGGGCCGCGTCGCGTGACGTCACGTCAACGCGGGAGTATAAAGGCGCGGCCGGCCAGCAAGCCTCAGTCCGCTCGCGGAGCTGCTAGCTGTCGTTTCGCCGTGGGCGATCGAACACCCTCCCGCACCATGGCCACCACGGATCCTGGTCAGCCTCGCGTCGCGGAGAAGGACGCCAACGGCACACGCCTGCAGAAGACGTACATCGCATTGGTAATAAGCGTTTTGTGGAGCATCCTCCTCATCTATGCTTTCTGCGCTTACTATGTTGCAATTCAGACCCTTCTAAGAGCGAATCAGCAAGATGTGTTTGCACAACTGATGCCGTGGAGCGACAATGTTGCTGGCAGAGGATCTCACTCTGGGATGACAGGTCAGTTGCACAACAAACCCCTTTGTGAATTCCATGCTTCTTCCAACCTTTCATCAGTCAACACCACCACCACCACCACCACCACCACCACCAATGCTGAAATTGTGCCTTCAACTCTATCAACCACTCCAGCTGAAGATTCTGTTAATAACATGCATTTCAATTCTTCTTTCCCTAACATCACAAATTGTGGATTGTGTAACGGAAGTGATCCGGATGCCATATTTGCTGACGCCATTGATGGCCACCAAAGTAATTTTTCTTCCAATGATATCATTTCTGACGATTTCCATCCATCCTTTGTGACGGTTCTTGCAGCCGCAGAAAACACAACTATTCGAGAAAAAACTGCATTCACTGAAATCGTCACTGGTGTCCAGATTACTCATTCTACTGAAACCACCACCGCCGTGGAGGATCAATTCCCCACATCCGCAATAGGTTCATCAGCTGACACTTTGAATGGTGTCACTTTTGAGTATTCTTCAGCCACCACTACTAAAGCTTCTCCTGGCAGTGATATTACATCTTTTGACACCTACGGGATTTCAAAGAATTATTCATTGAAAACCTCAAACTCGGGACTCGCGCCATTTACCAGCGAAGAAAAGTCTCTCACTGGCGTTAACAATTCAAGCAATATTATGTCTGTTGACTCCACCGAAGTT
This sequence comes from Acheta domesticus, assembly GCA_031308135.1. Lineage (NCBI taxonomy): Eukaryota > Metazoa > Arthropoda > Insecta > Orthoptera > Gryllidae > Acheta > Acheta domesticus. The sequence continues at coordinate 32,829 of JAHLJT010001222.1, forward strand.
CAATCAGAACATTCAAATGCCACTAAAGAAGAAGACACATATGATATTGATGTTACTACTGCCATTGTCAATGGATTCTCTCATGATTCCTTCAATGTCACCACCAGCACCAGTACGAGTTTTTATTCTTTAACTCGTCCCACAAGTGTTAGTAGTATCGAAAAAGACCCATTGACTTGTTCTGTATCTGACCATAAATGTGCACTGCCATCAAACAAAGCTAACATTCCATTATTTAAAAATAGTGGACCTAGGCTGATTGACAGAATTTATAAGTCATTTAATAATTCAACATCCAGCACTAATGGAACCTCGAATTCTGGTGATGGTGGAAGTGGCATGCCTTATACAATTAGTGCACTCTTTAAATATAACACCAATGTCTCCAGTACTTTAGGAAATACCCTTAGTAGCACTGCTGACACAGCATCCGCAAGTAAAATATCCCTAATTTTTTCTGGCATCAACACCATTACCGATGCAGGGAATTTCTCCACGGGCTTGAGTTCTACATCCGCTGATATCACTTCCTGTAAACCGTCAAACAGCTTTTTATGCGATGCCACAGCTGATACAATGAATTCCTCTACTGTCAATTTTAATCCTACCGTTAAAATCAATAAAATTGGTAACTCGACAACAAATGCCGCTGTTCCAGAAAATGCCACTACTGACGCGATCACAAAAGTTAACATTTCGTCCGCTGGTCTCATCCATGGAGTTCGATTTAATTATCCTTCATTCAAGAGAGCAGCACTTTCTCTTGTTAAAAGTGACCGTCCTGTCAGTGTTAAAGATGTGCAGTTGAATAATTCCACTAATAACACTACCACCGCCAGACTGCTCAAGCTATCTATGGATCTTCCTGCACCTACAGATACCAAATCATCCAACATTTCTACAGGAAGAATTTCTGTCTTCAGTAGCACTGTTCCTGCATCTACAGACACCATCTCTGGCGATATCAATAATATTTCCATCGTATCCAATTCTCGTACTGAAGGAAATTCATCCTCCAGCGATTCGATTCCTGTATCTCTAATCACAGGTTATAGCAACCCAAATAATATTTCCGTTGTATCTAATTCTTCTACAGGAAGCTTTTTGTCCTCCAGTGATACTGTTTCTGTATCTACAGACATCATCCGTGGTAATTCAAAGAAAATTCCTGACACATCCAACTCTTGTACTGAAGGAACTTCATCCTCCTGCAGTTCTGTAACTGTGTCAGTAAACACCAGCAATGGCAACATAAAGAATAATTCAATTGCGTCCAATATTTCTACTGGAAGAAGTTCGTCCTCCAGCGGTTCTGTAGCTATGTCTACAGACACCAGCTCTGGGAATCCAAACAATATTTTCGTCGTATCCAACACTTCAAGTGGAGTAATTTCCTTCTCCAGTGGCAATGTTCCTGCACCAGTGAACTCTGGGTATGACAACCCTGAGAATATAAGCATTGCACCCAACTGTACTAGTGAAGGAATTTCGTCCTCCAACGATATTGTTGCTGTATCTGTCAAAACCAATTGTGACAACCCAAACAATACTTCCGTCGCACTCAACACTTCGACTGATGACATTTCTTCCGTCAATGGTACTGTTCCTGAATGTGTAAACACCAGTTGTGGTAACCCAAAGAATTTGGCCGTTACATCCAACTCTTCTACTGGAGAAATTTCGACCGTCAGAGGTACTGTTTCTGAATCAGCAGACATCAATTACGGCAACTCAAAAAATATTTCCGTCGCACCTGACACCACTTCAAGGAGAAGTTCGCCTCCTGACACTGACGCAGACTCTCCTGAGTCGGGCGTCCTCATCGTGCCGGTCGAGGGTTCGGAGCCAGCTCAGCCCCACTCTCCGAGGCGCTATCCCAACCGTCAACACGCGGACCAGCTGTTGTGGGAGATGAGACCACCTTCACGGTATCGCCCCTAAACATTCTGCATTTTCAAGAGTTTTTACTTTTCGCAACTACAAAAATACATATACAGACGGTTTAGTGCACAAACATTCTAGGTCCACCCATGGTCATTTTTGAGATCATATTTTTGGAGGCCTCTCGTTCAGATCTACTTACCGCACAAAAATTGTGTGCCCATACAAGAGACAACTTTTTTAAGCGAACATGTTTCTCCATAAATAACTGCACATTTATAATCTTCCAAGACTGGTTTTCCCGAAAATAGGAATGCTGGACATACAATATATGTGCACTAAGCCATCGATATCTATATATTATATAAATAAGAAAGTAGTTTTCCAGTTGTTCTCGTGTTTCACTTAGGTGTAATTGGTCGCGGATGGTAGGGGAGACCGAGGGCAAAGTCGTCAACGCAACTTATTCCCTTAGACATATCATTGATGTCGAATTTGAAGGTTTAAATTCCACATCACCAACAACGTCCAGTATAGATATAATGTCTCTCGAAATACCTGTAACGGATACCGTTTTCACGACTATTGTGCACTATTGAAAATTAAATCAAGTTGTTGCATTAAACATTTTAGCCTATTACAAATTTTGGTGAAGGAAGTAACGTCGTTAACGAATTATTGGCATCTACAAAAAAGTTTCTGAACTCTTATTATCGTTAAAATGTGTCTGAAGTAAACAAGTAGGGGAAGGTCGGATGGTATTGGCCACCTTAGCTTTAAATATTAATTAAGATTAGTTAAAATTATTCTTAAAATATAGAATATGAAACTTCAATCTTTTACTCACACACTCTATCAAAGCGGTTTGGGTTGAAAGTAAAATAATATGATTATTTGGGAATAGTAAAACTCGTTGACAATTTACATGTCTATAAAGGGGAGGGTGGTATCGGACAACTAAATAAATAATGGTAAAATAATTTTAATGATGTTTTTACAGCAATTCACCAAAGATACGCGCACTATTGAGACAAATATTTCATAGCTTAAAACAAATAAAAAATGAGTACCTGGTTACATGGGAAAAGAACAGTTATTCAATTAAAAAAGAAAAACCAAACTATTATCTTCAATTTATAGCTTCACAACTATAATTTTTGAAGGGATTTTCTTTTCAAATGACCTTCATAATGGCTATCTTCATAGTACTTTCTCCCATTTCTCCCGAATTTTACCTATAGTTTCCTGAAACACGGACAAAATCCACATTAGTATTCGAATATTACCTCCTAACAATTTACACACAAATACGGAAAAGTGAAGAGAAGGCGAAGAAGTAACTGTCCGGTACCATCCGATTCTACTTTGTCCGATACCACCCGAACGATCCTCATCCTTCAGAAGAATACAACACAGATATAAATTGTACAAGCAACTTAGTACTGCTGTAAAGTAACAAATACGCCTCAGTAAACATACTAGTCACAGTACAATGTATTAAAACTTATTCTAAGAGAAGTTTCAAAGCTCCAAAGTTATCTTTGTACACTGGTCAACATAAAAAACGTAATGCCTGTCGCAATAACCAAACTGATTGATGTACTCACCTAATACGGCGTTTGCAAAGCTAATTCGTTTCCAGGAACGCACTCACAGTGTGGCACGTTCTACCACTAGTCCCCAGTATCCTAAACTACATTTGTCCGATACCACCCGCTGTCCGATATGACCCGACCTTCCCCTTCTTGAGGCAAAGGTATTAGTGCAGTTTAGACCTCATGTTAGTCTTCAAATTATAAGACTTACGTTGGAGAACTGTGGTAAATATCTTACGTAAGAGACGAATATTAAAGAATCTTTCTAAAATTACGTACATAATTACTGTCACGTAAATGTGAGGTCACGAAATTAGCTTGAAGTTTCAACAGATAGTAGCTAAAATATGTAAAAAGATATATAAAAGTATATTCTGTATGAAATGTGTACGAGACGGAATTATATGATGCACAGAACAGTTCGTTCACGAAAAAATAGGTCTAGTTTGTCGAAGCTGAAAAATCAGGGGAAATTAAAATGAAGCGGCAACATTTCGGACAAGACAACTAATCAATTACAATTGGATACCATTGGGGCAGCGAAATTTATATTTTACCACACAAGAATAAAAAATGTATTTTAAAAAGAAATAAAAAATTAAATAATGGCGGCCGAACGGACGAGGCCTAAAGATAAAAAATCAAAACATACTCGTACATACAATTTTGGTACCAATGTATCTTTTTGTCCGAGATGCTATACAACGAATGGGGTTACATCTGGAGATACTACGCAGTGTACTCACTTTAAATTTATTAAACTTTCTTGAAATGTTTCTTGACTCTTACTGATACACGCACCTTGATTTATACACTTGTTTCTAGATCTGCGTTTAACGACATTGAATAACAATTTGAATGAAAAATTATGAACTAATAGCCCCGGATTCATAAGGGACCGGAAACTACTCTCTACAAGATGATACAATTCATTTAATCACAAAGTAGTATTTTATTGGCGTTGAAAACAAACGTGATTACGAAAGGTGACGACTTAGCACTGATCCTCCACCTCGCAGTAGACCCTTACAAGTGGTCTAACAGGACACAGTGTGTATCTCATTGTACAAACATACATCTCTTTCTCTTTCTCTTTCTCTTTCTCTTTCTCTCTCTCTCTCTCTCTCTCTCTGTCTCTCTCTCTCTCTGTCTCTTTCTCTCTCTCTAACCTCTCTCAAATTGGGATGGCCCAAAATTGCATGATTGGTTCGCCATTTTCGTCAAAACTATTTACTGTTCCGCTGCATTACTATATACAAAACAAAATGGAACGGCTAAAATGATTCTCCTCAATTGCTTTGTATTTTGCTACACATTGAGGTGTTGTTTTCTTCAAATATAATTGAGGAGCTGTATTTGACCTAATTGTAGTCAGGCTACACGGCTAACGGTAGGTCACGGCTTAAAGTTTCATTCTATCTCTGACAGGAGCCCCGGGTACTAATTGAAATTTAGGATAAAAATAAAAATAACAAAATAAAATATCACTGTCGTGAGAAACATCACTGTTATTTGCGAAAGTGACTTCTTAACTATTCTCTTAGTGGTTATCTTCACAAACTGTTATAGTAATCTTATATTCCCTTAACGTCTGTTCCGATCACCCTTTTCCTATTTCAAGATTATTTTAATTCTTGAAACAATTTTGTAATCTAATGACTCATCTGTAGATGTCAACACAACAAATAACACGATTTAAATGAAGTTGAAATAATTTCAGGATTGACTTTATTGCTAGAATTGGTGCAAAGGAAGACCTCAGTTTTCTTTGTAGTAGTTCATATGCTCCACTACCACTAGTGAATCCAGTTCAGATTCTCATTTCCCTTCGCAGTCCAATCACAAATAGCTCAGATGATACGAAGTCCCTGGTTACAAATATGGTCAAATACAATCAGTGTCTTTGATTATTTCGTACTATTCAGCCCTAGCACTTTGTGTTGCTGATGTATCTATGTTTCCAATTGAGTTGTTTAATTTGGTATTCATAGAAAATGAAAAGGAATTTTTACAGCAATACAGGAATTTAGTGTAAAAGAATTTACAGAAAGTGCCTATGAAGTGACGGTGCAATTATTGCAAAAAGGGCAATATGTACAACAAATATCCATGTACAGGACACGTGGATTTACTTGACCTTTGAAACTTCAATATCTCACCTAGCTCTGAAAAAATTAAAGTAAAAGTAAATTTTAACTGATTACTTTACGAAGAATTACGAAGAACAGAAAAAAACTCATCTTGCAATCACATTTCCTCTGACAAAGATTGAGCTCTTATTGTTTACCTATTTATATACTAGAAATAGCGTTCTGTGTTTATTTCCGTGGAAACAGATTTACAATATTTTCAATTTCACTAAGTTTTGAAGAGTGACAATGGGTAGCTTGTCAACGTAATGTAGTAAACATTTAGACAAAATCTGTACTGTACGAATACTGTATGTTGTTGCATCTTCGTTTCAATAAAGTTCGTATCAATAATTGTATGTATGTTTCTACTTTTTTTACTTTGATGTTGTATTTCCATTATGATAATCCTAAATTTAATACACTAGAAATATATTTTCAAAATAATTTAATAAACAATTTGCGAAACACTAGTGGAAACAATATTAGATAAGTAATATTTGTTATGTATAGTTTTAAATTATTGAGAACAGAGTAATCTTAAGTAAAGTAATATGTAAAAAAAAAAAATTATTTTCCCTCTTAAAAAGGCAACCGCAATGAGTAGAGGCCTCGGCACTAAGACTTTTGGGCACGATTTTTCCATAAAGCATAAAGTTTTTTTACTTTCTATTTACGTAGTATAGGAGAAAGTACTGAAATGCTGAAAAAGAACCCGGCTTTTTTTACAGAAAAGATTGGTTGTGGGTCCCTGGTACCGATAAAATAAGTTAATTCTTGCTCCTTTTATCTTTCTACTATGTATACTAAAAGGATGGGGATGGGATCCTGGCGTTCAAGGAAACCCGCGCATTTTATGCTCCCCCACGTCACAGATTCTACTGTTTTATGACGAAAATAAATTAAATCAAATCGAATGAATATCTGCTACATTTATATTTTTCTGCAAATTTTCTTTCTGACAAACCACTTTCACTTTTGCGAACCACTATTATACTTATGCTCCGCAGTTAACAGTTCTAATTTAATTGAATATAATTTTCGAAACTTGCATATTTATGGAAGAAACTTCTACAGTTGGCACAATAAATGAATATATACTTACGACGTTAGAAGGTAAGGTGTATTTGTACGAGACATGGAAAGGAATAAAACTTTAAACCGTAAAATACACATTTTAAATTTCTTGCATAGAACATGAAGAAGAATTATACATATGGTTCTGAAATATAAATATAAACATACAAATTGTGGTTTTCGAGAAAATCATGTATTTGTTTAACATTGCACATATTGCACACAATACTGCGCGAAAACTTCTAAAATTTTCAAAAAATGTCCCTAACTTTAATGAAAGAACTAAATATCGAAATAAACTTTTACTTGAAAGACATATCTCTACCTGCAATGTTGTAATAGTAAGAAGACGCCGAAATATACACTCGTCATAAAAAAAGCTGCACCCAGAAGAACGAGGCGGATTGCGATCATTGTTGGAAGGCAGGTAGAGGGTACCACGAATACAAAATGATTACATTTTCACGTTTGTAGGACCAATATTTACTGTGCTACACGCCCACAGACTGTACATGTTAGTTTCGCCGTGTCGGCAAACACATGCGTCCAGACGTCGTGGCATGGAGTTGTACAGGTCTCTAATGGGGTCCTGTGCTAGTATATGCCATGCATCCTGCACCTGAGCGCGCGGTTCTTGCAGATTGGTGGGTAGGGGTGGGATTCTGTTTGCTCGCTCCGTAGCACCTCCAACATTCTTGATCGGGAAAAGGCCCGGCAATGTGGCTGGCCATGGCAGAGTATCCACGGCTGCAAGGCATGCTCGGAAGATGGCTGTGGTATGCGGACGCGCGTTTTCCTGTTGAAATAGGGCTTGGGCGTGGGCGTTCACGAAAGGCAGGGCCACCGGCAGGATCTGCTGAACGTACCGTGCGGCTGTCAAGTTGCCCCAGAGGAACACTAACGGTGAACGGGCACCATAGGATATCGCCCCACACCATCACAACAGGCTGGCGGGACGTATGATGGGATACCATAAACCGCTCGTGGTGACGCTTCCCACTCCACCTTCAGACACGGACCCTGTGGTCGACGCCTAAGACAGAAGCGGGACTCGTCGCTGATGATGACCCACTGCAAGTCCGCATGGCCCCAAATCCGTCGTTCCCGACACCAAGCGAGTCTGTAGCGACGTTGCTGGGGTGTGAGAGGCAGGCGTCGTAACGGTCAGCGTACGGCGAGCCCGGCGTTGTACAACCGCCTACCAGTGGTACTGGCACTTACAGAATGTGACAACGCAGGCTGCACAGCCCGCTGAATCACCGCGAAAGCACCTATCGTTGCCGTTGGATCTGGTCGCCCGTCGGTCCTCCCTCCTCGTGGTGCGTGGCGGATGTCCAGATCCTGCATGTTGTGTGTGCGTGCCTTCGTCAATCCATTGCCGCCAACAGTGGGCGATGGTGTCCGTACGACCGGTGTGGCGCCCAATACGGCGAGAGGATCAACCCAGCCTCCCTCACACCCACGGTGTGGCCCCTCTCAAAAGCTTCTATCTGGACAACCGGTTATCGAACGCGTCACCTAGGCATAGGGAACGCGCAGGTGCTGTGGCGACGTTACCCGATGTCGCAATGGCCGGCGCGGCCGTTTGAGACTCTCTTTTCTCGGCCGGTGGGCGTGACGTCACGGCCTTATCCTCGACCCCCCAGTGCGCGGCAGACCGTGAAAAGGAAATCATTGGCTTAGTGAATAATGTGCAAAATACCCAGCAAGTTTACAGCGGATCAGTAGGGTCCTGCGGGGTGCAGCTATTGTGCCGATGAGTGTGTGTGTATGTATGTATATATATATACACATATATAATGAATATTATGTAATTTATTACAAATATTACCTGTATTCTAGAATTTACTGGTAAAAAATTGCCAGCACATTATGGAAGATACAAATTGACAAACATCGCATAAAAATAGTGATGCTCCAAGAAAAGAAATTACAAAATTGCAAAGTAAATATAATTATTTGCTAAAGCTAACAAAAGTTGTAAACAGACCTTGTTTCTCAGTGCAATCAACAATTGATAGATTTTGTGATCATGAAACTAAGACATTGTCCCCGAAGGGAGACAAAGCATTCAGCGAAGCAATTAAACGAATTATTATTAGTCATGTGAAATTGGGATAACAGTCGAGAAGACGTGAGGTTGAATCTAATTGAGGGCGCAATATTTTTAGGAAACTAGTGGTGCTACAGAATGGCACAGACTTTTTCGTCGTGAAGTTTTTTAATTTCCTTGGTGTGAATTGGCTTTATGGTCTTTCCACATTCTCATGCCAGCTGCCATTTATCGCCACTCAAAGTATTTTTTTTTTTCTATTTTTCGATTTCCTAATAGTAGAACCGAAATTTTACTTAGGAATACTAGAGAAGAGTGAAACCTCCTCCAAAAAAGCAATTTTCATTGACTTCTTTTGGAATTCGAAAACTTCATTTGAATTCAATGGAAGCACTTAACTCGCAAATGCAACAGTGTTTACAAACTGTTGAAAATGTACATAATAACGGCAAATGAGATATTTAAGAAAATACATTTATGTATTTTTTGAAAAAAGAAAAGAATACAGCAAAATTAACTTTACGCCATATTAAACAATTAGTACTATCTGCTTGAAAACTTTAAAGAAAAAAGTGGAGCCATTTTTTAATAAATGACATTTGAGCGTTTCTAAAAATCCGGGATATTGAGTTCATTTTCACAGAAAAATGTTGATTTTCGATAAACTGTGTTTGACATTATTTAAAGCACATCTGCTCATGACTACGGTAATGTGAACACGTTGCCGCTAACGGCGTGAGGGATAAGTTACAAAAATTACATTTTGTAACGTATCCCTTAAATAGTTTCAGTCGATTACATTTTTGTAATTTTTGAAAAAAATATAGCAATATGGCGTTCATGTCATCTTATAGAGCACATTTAGCCCTAACCGAACCAAAAGTTTAAAGAAAGAAATTGGAGCAGTTTTCGAGAAATCTTGTATTTGCAATTTTTTAACATTGCACATTTTGCACGCAATATTGCGCGAAAACTACTAAAATTTTCAAAAAATGTCCCTAACCTTAATGAAAGACGTAAATATGGAGATAAACTTTTACTTGAAAGCAATACCTCCAGCTGGATTGTAATTGTAGGAAGACGCCGAAAAAACTCCATCTTTTGGAATTTTCGAAAATTCAGAGCAAACTGAAAATCAGACCTATGCCTCCTTTATAAGTGTATTTTTCTCTATTCTCACAAGAAATGTAGAGAAAAAAATTGCAGGTATTTTTTGAGAAAATTTTGAAAATGTTCCTAGGGCTTCATTTAAAGTACCCCCAAATTTTAACTAAGGTTTTTCGGAATTGCAGCGCCTCGAATCCAAACAGATTGACCGGGGAATATCCAGATTGGAAAAAACCCCAATGTTTTACGTGCTAGTGATGTTCACAAACGGACGGACGAACGGACGGTTTTGCCGTCGATTGATTTTTCGGTATCAAGGACCCACAAAACAGGGGTAATGGCTTACACCACGTGTTTGAGGATTTTTTTCTCAATTAAGTAATTAAATTTATTCACTTTTTCATTATCATGGTCCGGCAATGAGAAGTTTTTTGCTGAGAATTTGCCATTTTTTCGCGCAGCATTACATAACTTTCTCTATACTACGTTTATTACTCCGCATATACGCCCGTATCAGAGAAAAGTAAAAAGGTATCATGTTTTGAAAATGCTCTAGTTGTCAAGGGATAATATTTTGGAAACAATACAGAAATAAGGTTCAGACGTTTGGAATTTAGAAATAGTTTCAGTCAAAAGCGAAAATAAAATGTTTGGCTTCGGCGGGAGACGCATCTACGTCGGGCCCCACAACATCTTGCGCAGGGACACATGGTGGTGGTTCCGCGTTGGTCCGGGGCGTCACAATGCCTCTCGTCCGTATGTAATCGATGGTGCGATGGAACACAAGATGTGTACTCACATTTTAAAGGAAAATCTCCTCGCTAATTCCTTGGAAACCTGTTTTGGAAATAAATTTGGGTTTCAACATGACAGTGATCTAAAATATAAAGCTTTCAATACTCTATTATGGCTGCTCCACAACAAGAAATAACAAATACATACACTTTCTCAATTCGCTGATATTAACCACATTGATTATATGTGGTCAGTTCTTGGAATAAATAAAAATAGAGTCTCTAATAAAACAATTTCTTAAACGTTCTCGTAAGAGAATGAAGTTTAATTGACACCACGACTAAGGTAGTGGCTGGTGAAATCGATGCCGCGAAAACTGGAGGCAGTAATGAAAGAAAAAAGGAATCCCTACACAGTACAGTATCAAATAGCGAAATAGTTGTGTTAAATATAAGTGCAAAATTAATTTTTCTATGTTCAAAAACGCGGTATATTGTGCAAATATAATATAAAACACCCTTCTTCGCGAGAGAAATAACTGAAGTAAATATTCACCTTAATGAAGTACGTTCTCAGCCTTACTAATAAACGCGGAGTAAATTTAATTCTGGAGTAAGCTAGAAGTAGCCAAAATTACTTACAAACATGGAGTAACGGAAGAGTACCGTAAGCTGGGAGTAAGGTCGGAGTAGTTACCATGGCAACCGCTGTTCCCAGTCGACCCCACGTTTAAGTTCGGAGTAAGCATGAAGTTGCGCTTATTCGGCGTGGCGTCCATATTTAGTTCATGCATTGTCCGCCAAACTGGATATCGGCGCATGCGTACTACGGACCCTGAATTCCCACCATCGCCAAACTTCGACCACGCGCCATTTACGTTTCCGTCTGATTTCTGCATAGCTGTTTTGTCTTCCGCTCTCTGTATTTTGACTCTGCTTTCTTTTATATTTTATTGCTTCTTGGTTTTTGATGACTTGGCATTCGTTTGAATTTTCTTCGCGTTATTGGAACTTGACCCTGCTTCGTTTTACGGTATACTTGGTTTTTCGATTTTTTGACTTGGCTTTCTTTTGGATTTAACTCGTGGATATTGGAACTTTTGATTCACTGAAGAATGAGGAAGAGAAGCCGAAGTGAGAATGGGGAAGTTACAGAGAAGGTATGTATATTATTTAATACAAATGAAACGTTTTAGTGTTTTTGGAAACAAGGGCAAGGGCAATAACACTGCCATGAATAAAGCCAAGGATGAAACTTGAAACAAAATTACTTTAAAGTATATAAAAAGCCATGCGTATCATTGGTTTTCAATCTAGTCTATTCTTTTCGTTAATTGGTATGCTTTACGTTTGATCAGGTTCAATAATCTAAATCATAGAGTGGGAGTTCTGGAACAGTTAAAAATTCAGTGGAAAGGAATGAAGATAAAATCAAAGAAAGAAATTTCTACATTTAGAAATTCTACCAAAAAAACGGCCGGTGGTCCAATGCCGACGATGCCGTCGCAAGAGGCCATGATGGTAGAGGAACTGATTCCACTGGAATTCGAAATTGGAACGATCTTGACTGTGATGTAAGTACTTTACATTACTTTCTCTTATTTATTCAGCGTATACAGTGTTCAGAAGCTCCCGTTACAAAATAATACCCCAAATTCTGTGTTGCACGTCATGAAAAATGGCAGGTCCTGTTTTTCCGAAAAAAAAATTGTCTTTGAGAAAATTGAGTTTAAAAATCACTTCCGGCCGCGAAATTCAAACCAGCCGCTACGACACTGCAGATGGCGGCGTCTCCTGCGCGGAGCATTTCCTCGTTTTTCGCGTAAACGCTGAAACAATCGAGTAATATTCTCTAAGGAAAGCATCGCTTACGTTAGAATACGTAATCAAATGTTTGTATGTTCTGTTAAATAAATATTTTAAATGTATTTATTTAAAATCCAGTTTTGTTCAAAATGATAACTACGGTACACGGCGGCGTAAACATAAATGATGAACACATCCAACATTTATGAAAAATATTGAATCTCCTGGAATGCTCGATTTGTTATTTTTAGCACATATCCATAAGAACTAGTTCCTTGGGCTTAAGATTGCCACATTCGTGAAGATTATTCTTAATGTCGAGATACACTAAAAAGCGTTTCGGAAATGAAATATTCCTTCATGAAAATATCGGATTATATCTGGGCACGGCATTTGAATTGATGCTTCAGCAGTCATTTTGTGGAGCTGCAGGTCGAATAGTGCATTGAAGAATTTTTATAGGAGGCACGTGGGCAATTAACCAATCCCACAGATCAATATTAACAGAGATAAAATGGCGTTGCCTTATGTGCCACACGGCAATGAATAAAAAATAGAAAACTAGTATATTCCTGGCGTGAAAGGGTAAAAAACTGAGAAAGACTGTGATGTTGCATTCCGTGGTGTACAAATATTTCAAAAGAACTCATTCTCGCACGCAAAAGTTCGACCGAGGTTCACTGAGGATACCGGACCGGTGCCATTCACCGACCGGTATTATGGTCGGTGTTCTTGCATTTGTCAGTTGCTAGGTCGCGTCACATCGTGGTTTATATCGTATGGCAAACAGGCGTGTGAACCTGCCACCGCCGCCAAGTGATCCGCCCTTGAGCCGCGTGTCAGATTTGCCTCAAACCAACAGATTGCGCAGTTCAAGGCCCGGCCCGCAGAGTGATCATGACTGAATAAGCACTTGCACGGAGTGATCTTTGAGGTTAAAAATTGATTCTCTGCATAACAGTTTTTTCCTGTTTGCCTATTTTCGTAATTGTACATTATGGAAATATCAAAGAGAAATATTGAAAGTTAGTACAATGTCCCTGAAGTAAATTATTTCTACTCCCTTACATTCTGTACAATGTAATAGTCTTGATAACTCGTCCTTCCTTTAAGTTAGAAAACGCTAAGAAAGTAAATAATTCAGTACTGCAGACAATCATTCGCTTGCAAAGAGAACTGAATTATATCGTTCTACAGAGTAGGTATTAGAGGAAATTCGGCATAAGCATCGATACTATTAAATTAAAGAAATGGCCATCACTCAGTTATGTACGTATTTGGTAACTACGAGTACATTGCATGCGAAACACACAAAGAAATAAACATTTCCCGTGTAGCCGTCAACTGCCTCATCAAGTGATTTCACGAAGAAACTCCAAGATTTGGTACAGACATGCTCTCATCTTTCATGTGGAAAAGGAAAACGACGGGTAGAATGTTCATTCAACTTAGAGAAATGGGTAGTCGCAAGTTAGATGTTCCACATAGAACAGTGTAGCATATTTTGCAATAACACTTATTTCGGAATGCATTCCTTGCAGAAGCAAAAAGTGCATCTTTCTGTACCACAAACGACTTAAGGGAAAATAATTTGATGGGTAGTATTAAGGAAGTTCGTGGATCTTTTACTGTACTGACAGATAGTTTTATTTAGGAAAGATACAATCTTTTTGAGGGGGAAAATATGATATCTACCAATTCATCTGAATACATCATGCAGTCATTTATCGAGACGTCTAAATCTGGCTATTATTTATTTATTTATTTAAGGTCGCTTTAAAAACATATGTGGTCATTTGCAACCACTATTGATTTATACTAGAGATACATTTTTTTTTAATTTAGAGTAAACAGAAGTACGAGGGTTGTACTAAAAGTAAGGTTCCCAATGAGATACAGCCTCGAGGGAAGGTTCTAGGCTAAATTCGTCAACAGTGTCGTGCGCAGTGGTTCCCCCACTCTCTAGCTCGCCCATCCGCGATTCGCTACGTCGCTCAGTGTTCGCTTGGCAGCCGTCAGAGATAGAAGTGTCGATTGCCGCTCCCGTCAAGTGCGAGGTTCGAGCAGTAATCCGGTTTCTCCACGCAAGGAAGTTACCGCAATCCAGAAGGAGCAATCTAGAATCGGCAGAGGACGACTGACGGAGGGAGTAGTGCTTCTTCACGACAACGCTCGACACCACGTCGCTCGTCCAACACAAGAGCTTTTGAAGAAATTTGGGTGGACCGTTATGCCCCATCCTCCGTACAGGCCGGACTTGGCCCCCAGCGATTATCACCTCGTCCCCAAGCTAAAGGAACACCTTAGGTGGCAAACGCTTCAAGATCGACGATGAAGTCCAGCAGAGGTCATACGCTTCCTCAACGGATTCGCGGGAGACATCTTCGACTTATGAAGACAAAGCTGGAGCACCATCTTCAAAAGCGTGTCGAAAAAAATTGAGACTATGTTGAAAAATAGACACAGTGTAAGCTTTTCAACGATGTATAATTAATAACAATAATTTTTTTTCTATTTGTAAAAAATATGGGAACCTACTTTTGGTACAACCTCGTAATAACGATAAACTGAAATACGAAGTACAATAAATTATGCAATAATTCATATCATATTATCTAAACCAGTCAAATTAAGATAAGTTAAAATTAATCTAGCTATTGTTAGGTTGAAAATTCAGAAAATGACAGCCGGGATAACTGGAATTAAAATTCCAGAAATAATCAATAAACTTAGTATTTTCATGACACAAATTTCATTTCCAAAACACTTGTTGTTAATCATGGTATTTAGAATAATTTTCAATATGTGAGAATCTTAGCCGAAAGGCACTAGTTCATATGATATGTGCGAAAAATAACAATTCGAGCATTCCAGGAGATTCAATAATTTTCATACATGTTGGATGTGTTCATCATTTAGTTTACGCCGCCGTGTACCGTGGCTAACATTTTGAACAAAACTGCACTTTCAATAGTACATTAAAATATTTAATGAACAAACTACAAACATTTGATTACTATTAACATTCTTGTGTAAGCCACGCAATGCTTTCCTTAGAGAATATTACTCGACTGTTTCACCTTTACGTGGAGAACGATGAAATGCTCCGCGCTGAGACCCGCCGTCTGGGTCGTAGCGGCCGCTTTGAATTTCGCGGCCGGAAGTGATTTTAACACCATTTTCTCAAAGACAATTTTTTTACGGAAAAAAACGGACCTGCCATTTTTTGCCCTCAACACAGAATTTGGGATATTTTTTTGTAACGGGAGCTTCTGGACATTTCTGGATACGTCGTATATATACTTTTTTTCTTTTTTGGCACACGGGGGGGCGTGTCATCAAAATGTAATATCTCCCAGTATTTCGCGTCGTTCTCCGTTGTGCCGCCAGGAGTCGCATGATCGCCAGCACTGCTCGATAGTCGCAATCATGCGACTTCTAGCGGCACAACCGAGAACGACCGTGAAAATTCCATTTTATTGACACCCCCGTGCGCCAAGAAAGAAAGAAAAATCAAGTATAATGTATAACTTTTTCATTGCGTTTTTTCAGGTTGATTCAGACAAGATAACGACTCTGAAGATGTTTTAGATGGCGCTATTCAAATCAGTGAGTTTGCAATTCTTT